>JAULJZ010039870.1:0-14590 GCA_032270985.1 Heliamphora pulchella
CATAAAATAGAAAATTAATTTTATTAAAATAAAATTAAATACTAAAAATATAGTTTTCAGTATACCAACCCTAACACCGACAACACAGTCATTGGGAGATTTACCTACATATGGGCAATAATACCAAGGTGGCAGCAGTTGCAGTAAGAGATGCTACTTTCAGTTTTAGTAGAGATAGGGTTTTACATTTAAAAAATTGTTTTTATGTACCTTCTATTAGAAGGAATTTAATTTTGATTTCTAATTTGGTGAAGAACAAATATTCTGTTCATTTTAATGACTCTGTGGTTATTAAAAAAATAAATATTTTATTTGTTCTGGTATATTAGTAGATGATTTGTATGTTATATCTTCTATCTCTCCTACACTGCAACTAACTGAATTGAATAGCACATCTAATTTACCATATAAGTGAAATGATCCTTCTTTAAAGAACCGTTAGAACTGGTTCATTTTGATATGTTTGGTCCTATGACTATCCAGATTAGAGGTGGTTTTGAGTACTTCGTCAATTTCATTGACGACTACTAAAGGTATAAAAACATTTATCGATGCACCGTAAGTCAGAATGCTTTGAGAAATTCAAAAAATTCAAGGCGAAGGCAGAGAAGTATCAAATCACTACGATCCGACCGTGGTGGCAATTACCTTTTTTGGAGATTTTAGGAACTATTTGTCGTCAGAATGAATTATATTTTAATTGATTGCACTGGGCACTCCATAGCAGAATGGTGTAGCAAAAAAAAGAAACTGAACTCTTATAGAGATGGAAAGGTCGATAATGAGTTATTCCAAATTACCCGATTCGTTTTGGGAACTTGCATTAGAGACAGCGGCTTATATTTTGAACTAGGTACTTTCTAAGTTAGTACCTTCTACTCCCACTGAATTGTGGACTGGGCACAAGCCTAGTTTGAATCATATTCGGATTTAGAGGTGTCCAGCACATGTGCTGAAAGAAAATGTTGATAAGTTAGAACCGAGGACAAAAGTCTATTTTTTTATCAGGTATCCCAAGGGAACGAATGGTAGTTTATTTTATAATCCTAAGGAACAGAAGATTATTGTTAGCACAAATACCCGATTCTTAGAAGAGGATTATATTATGGACCACGGGCCCAAAGTAAAATTGTTCTAAAAGAATTGAGAAGAAATACCAGTAGAACGGAAGAGGAACCATACGTCACTGATATCCTATTGCCTCGTCGTAGTGGGAGGATTATCGGGACGGGTGCAGATCCTAAACCAGATCAGGTTGTTACCATTAACATGCTAGACGAGCATGTCGGTAATGGTGCATAGGGTTCAGATTTTGCACAGCGCATTACTGCTAATACATAGACGTAGGTAGTGCCTCGTCGTACTGGAAGGGTTATTCATCAACCCGATCGGTATATGTTCTTGAGAGAGTCTTTTGGTAGAACTGGATACCAAGCCATGTAACTATAACAAAGCACTCTAGGACAAAGATGTAGATCTTTGACAAAAGGCTATAAATTCAAAGATGTAATCTACGTATTCTAATCAGGTCTAAGAACTTGTAGAACCACCTGAATGGATAAAATCCACCGAATGCAAGTAGATCTACAAGAGAAAGAGAGGAGCAGACGGAAAGATAGAAACCTTCAAAACTAGACTTGTTGCAAAAAAGTTCACTCAAAAAGATTTGATTATGAGGAAACCTTTACGCCGGTAGCCATGCTTAAGCCTGCTCGAATCTCTTATTCATTGCAGCTCATTTCGATTACAAAATTTGACATTAATGTCAATACAACTTTTCTTAACGAAAATCCTGACGAGTGTATCTATATGGTACAACTAAACGATTTCTTAGCAAAGTGCCAGGAGCACATATTGTGCAGGCTTAAGAGATTCATTTGTGGACTTAAGCAGGCATCGAGGTCCTGGAATACTCAATTTGATCAAGCCATAAAGTCTTATGATTTTGATCAAAGTCCAGATAAGTCCTATGTGTACAAGAAACATGACGAAAGCATGGTGATCTTTCTAGTATAGATGATATCTTACTCATCAAAAACGATGTGGGGGTGCTATCTTCAATAAAAGTATGATTATCTGAGCAGTTTGATATGAAGGACTTGGAAGAAACCAGTCACATCCATGGGATCAAGCTTTGGCGAGATTGAAAACAAAATATATTAGGATTGTCACAAGCAAAGTACATCGATGACATCGTTGCTTGTTTTACCATGCAAGATTCTATGAAAGAGTTTCTCTCTTTTAGGCATGGAATCACTCTATCCAAGAATTAGTGTCCTAAGACACCTGATGAGATAGAGAAGATGAAGACAGTTTTTTATGCTTCGACAATAGAAGCCTAATGTATGCTATGCTTTGTATTAGACTCGATATTTACTTTGTCGTCGGCATGGTTAGCAGATATCAGTCTAACCCAGGGCAGGAGCATTAAACTGCGATAAATAATATAATCAAGTACTTGAAAAGAACTAAGAATTATATATTGGTTTACCAAGTAGATAGTCTAGTATCTTTAGGGTACACAGACTCGAACTTTTAATTACAAAAAGATTCTGGTAAGTCTACCTCAGGATATGTGTTCACCTTGGAAGGTGGAGCTATAAGTTGGAGGAGTATTTAGCAGTCCTACATTGCTAATTCCATCATGAAGGCCGAGTGCGTGGCAGCTTCTAAAGCAGCCAAGGAGGCCGTTTAGCTCATGAATTTCCTGTTAAATCTAGATGTGGTGCCTTCAGTTCAGTCGGCTATTACAGTTTACTATGACAATAGTAGAGCGGTTGCAAACTCGAAAGATCCAAGAGTCCACAAGAACGGAAAGCATATTGAGCGTATATATCACCTGATACGAGAAATTGTACAAAGAGATGATGTTGCTGTAACCAAGATTGCATCAGGAAATAACCTTGCAGATCCTTTTACAAAGAGCCTACCAGCTAAGACTTTTAATAGTCATATAGAGGGTATGGAGTCAGATGTATGGCAGCATGGTTCTGAGTATAAGTGAGAGATTGTCAGGTTGTATACTAAGAAACCATGAATTTTGTTGGTTTTAGTATTTTATTTTATTCTTCAATAAAACTAATTTTCATTTTATGAGAATCTTAACAAGAAATATATACGATATCATTTCTTTAATGTTATGCATGGATGTCATTTATTCTGTACAGTATTTAATCTGGTGTGTAGAGTACGGCTTGGACACAAAAGACCAGATTATAAGTTCTTGCAGAATATAAGTTTACGGTTCACAGTTTAGATGAAATTGGACAAACCATCGGTACGATTGTAGCACATAGTTTTAGTAGGCATGTCTTGGTTATGGGGACTAAATAATAGTGTCGTCTATTGTTCCGACCCTCTGTGCTAATACACTTTGTATATTAAACAGGACCACATTAGGGTAATTAATTTTATACTGATTATATAAATTAATTTGCACACCAAAGTTATTCTAAGTGCTTATGTTCTTAATCCCGGTATAATTATTATTCACGTATATTTAGTATTCATTGTTTTGATTCATTCGAGAGTGTGATCTTTTACGAGTCAATATTCCCAGTGAGCTGGATAGCAGTATTAAATATATAGCGAATATTAATTATTGACGGAATCCACATCCTGATTATTCGGGATTGATGATACCCCCTTAAGAAAACTTATAAGTTTTGACTAGGCAAAACCCTACAGATGGATTTAATTATCCGTCCGTGAAATAAGTTAAGTAGAAGGACTTAAGAAATTTTAAGAAGCCAATTAAATTAAATTGTCAGTAATTAAATTTAATTAGCGGGTATCGAGAATCTTAACATGAGAAAATGAGTTAAGCATTTAATAACAAGAGCTCGAATAATTGATTTTGAGAATATGACTAGGAATGCAATTATGATTCTTTAGTGGTGTAAATTGTAATTTATGTTTTTATGAGATTGTCTCAGGGACAGGTGAATTTTCATAATTACATTAGAATCCCAAGTCATATTTACTCCACAGGACCCTACTGTAACCCTATATATATGCAGTTATGCTAATCCTATCCCAGATTGCACACATTATTAAACTAGGGTTTTCATGTAAATCATAGGTGGCTAGATTAGTAGGTTCAAGATCACGATAGATCATAGCCCACTCTACGTTCGTGATTCGCATCTGAAAATACAGTAGAAGGCTTGATCGGGACTTCAAGTCGAAGGATTCACATTTGTGGTTACTGTAGTAACTGAAATTATTCTACTAGATTTTGAAAGGTATAATCTCGAATCTAACTTTGGAAGTACGAATTTTATTTTGATCGTTCGACATCAAAAATTCTTAAAGTGGAGCCTGTTTCAGCGATTACCCATCCAATATTTTTTTTATCAAAGAAATTGTATTCAAATCAATGATCTTTGCGGTTTGCCTTCAACAGTGGAAACATATTTAGTAGTGTTATCTACTAGTACCTAGTGTGTAGATACGGGAGCCACTAATCACGTTTGAAATTCATTACATGGGTTCTAAAAATTCGATAACTTAGTGATAAGGATATTTACCTGCACTTGGACAATAATACAATGATGGCAGCAGTTGCAGTGAAAAATGTCATTCTTAGTTTTAGTAGAGATTGGATTTTAATATTGAGGAATTGTTTTTGTGTACCTTCCTTTAGAAAGAATTTAATTTCTGTTTCTAGATTGGTTAAAGACGGATATTTAATTTATTTTAATAACTATGTGGTTATTAAGGATAATAAACGGTTTATTCATTCTGGTACATTGGTGGACGATTTTTATGTTATTACTCCTATCTCTCCTATACTATAACTGAATGAATTGAATAATATATTTAAGTCACCATTTAAGAAAAATGAGCCTTCTTTAATAAACCAAACGTATCTTTGGTACTTACACCTAGGTCATATTAATCTAAAAAGAATAAATAGACTGGATAAAGATCGACCTTTTAGTTCATTGGAAGTGAAACGACTTTCAGTCTATGAATCCTGCTTAGAGGGTAAAATGACCAATAGGTCATTTTCGGCTAAAGGATATAGAGCTAAAGAACCGTTGGAATTGGTTCACTCTGACTTGTGTGGACATATGACTATTCGAACTAGAGGAGGATTTGAGTATTTTATCTCTTTTATTGACAATTACTCAAGGTATAGATACATTTATTTGATGCACCGTAAGTCTAGATACTTTAAGAAATTCAAAGTATTTAAGACGGAAGCGGAGAAGCGTTTGGGGAAATGTATCAAGAAACTTCAGTTTGACCGTGGTGGCGAGTACCTCTTTAGAGAGTTTAGGAGTTACTTGTCAAATGAGGGGATTATATTCCAGTTGACTACACGAGGCACTCCACAGCAGAATGGTGTAGCAGAAAGAAGGAATAGGACACTTATGGAGAATAACTCATTATAGACCTTACCATCTCTATAAAAGTCATATTCTTTCTTTCTGCTACACCATTCTACTATGGAGTGCCCGGTGCAGTCAAATGGGATGTAATCCCGGCCTCTGATAAAAAATTCATGAACTCTCCCAAGAGGTACTCACCCCCAAGGTCGGACCGTAGGGTCGTGATACATTTATCCATACACTTCTCCATTTTTGCCTTAAATTCTTTGAATTTTTCAAAGTATTTAGACTTGCAGTATATCAAATAAATGTACGCATACTTTGAGTAATCGTCGATAAAAGTGATAAAATACTCAAAGTCTCATATAACCCGGATAGTCATGGGTTCACATAAATCAGAGTGAACCAATTCCAACAGTTCTTTAGCTCTATAGCCTTTGATCGAAAATGGCCTCTTGGCCATCTTTCCCTTAAGCAGGATTCACAAAATGAAAGTGTCTCCCCTTCCAATCAACTCAAAGATCCTTCTTCTACTAGTCTATTTATCATTTTCAGATTAATACGACCTAGGTATGAGTGTCAAAGATACGTTTAGTTCATCTTAGAATGATTCTTTCTCTTACATGGTAAATTATAAGTGTTATTAAATTCATTAAGTTGCAGTGTAAAAGTGATAGGAGTAATAACATAAAGATCATCCACCAATGTAACAGAACAGATAATCATTTATTATCCTTAATAACCACAGAGTTATTAAAATAAACCAAATATCCGTCTTTAACCAATCTAAAAATAAAAATTAAGTTCCTTCTTATGGAAAGTACATAAAGACAATTATTTAAAATTGAAAACCTATCCCTACTAAAATTGAGAGTGACGTCTCTCACTGCAACTGCTGCCACCCTTGTATTATTGCCCATATGTAGCTAAATTTCTCCATCACTAAGCTATTTGATTTCCTAGAACTCCTGTAATGATTTGCAGACATGATTAGTGGCTCCCGTATCTACAGATCAAGTACCGATAGATAGCATCGCTAAGTATGTTTCCGCAACTAGCGAACGAAATTACCTTGATCGTTCAGCTTGCGGAGATAAACTGGACATTGCTTCTTCTAGTGCCCTATCTGGTTGCAGTAAAAATATCTGCCTTTCACCTTCTTCACACCAGTCCATGGCCCACCAACTTCTTAGAAACCGTGCCACCCTATTTCTGAACCTTTTTCTTCTCTTACCTTTCAGCTTAGAAGTAGAACCCTTTTCAGCAACAATGGCACTGACTGTGCCACGCCCCTAACTCCAGGGTCACGTAAAAATCCAGCAAAACACCATTTATAAAAATAAGATTTTTAGTTAAAAAACCATTAACCCAAAAATACAACATTTGGATAAAAAAAAAAGTACCCAAGGTTCATCTCTAATAAACAGTAAGTATACAGTTCCATACATGCATAAAATATATCGCCTCAAGGCATACAAAACTCGCCTTCTGAAACAGGCATCGCATGTAAAACTATATGTCTCAAAACAAAAGAAAAACTACAGCAATCCTTCTGCTACCACGGGCATCTCTAGGTCAATTCCTCATGTTCACCTATACTTGAAAAAGGTTTGCACAAAATCCTACACCGTGAGCCGAAGCCAAATAAAAACAGACTATAAAGCCATAAAGCAGGATATGCAATCATATATGAGAGGCTAACTCAATCACAGGAGCCAAAAAGGTTTTTCATCTTGAAAATCACAACTTTTCGATCCTTAAAACCCTGCGCATCAACAATGCAGATATCGTCTTATAGTTAAGGAAAAATAGTAACAAAACAGTATTTTTCACTCGGGTCACACAACTGAGGAAAACAAGATAAAATGAATCTTATGTACTGACTCTGCCACACACACGGACAAAGGCAACAAATATAGACTCCTACCCATTACCTATCCCTGAATCATTTAGGACCTGTTAGGTAATGATAATTCTATACGAAATTACAACAACGGCCACTTAGTTTACGGGCCCAAAACCCAAGGGTACTAAGCACCCACCACCTCGTTTAAGGGGATTAACCTGAAGGCACATAGGGACCTACTCTACGCATGTTTCTAGACTTCCATCGAGGAGCAATAACAGCCCAAATCCACACACTCACTGTCACGGTACATCTAAGGAATCATTAAAAACTAGTACGTAGCTCAACTACGAAAATCGCCAAACAGTTATACGTCAACATGTATAAAAAGAGATCCAATCCATCAACCATGGAGATCAACTAGCATGTAAAAACATGTTTCCATCAAAACGTTTAAAAAGCTAAGACACAACCCTGAGGGTTAGCTCCAAATCTCCAAAAATACATTTTTTAAGAGTTTCACAAAACCTCCATTTTCGAAACCACCCTTTTCAAAACCACGGACATCCGCACATCTGAATTATGTAATAAACTAAGAAAAAAGCGTAAAAACCTGCTTTTTATCCAACAGCAAGGTTTAAACATGAAATAATAACATTTAAAGCGTTTTTAACCGGTGACAAAGCATATAACTGCACGTAATCCCATTTAACAACAACATAGTCTAGGATCCTACCTCGATGAGTCAAAACTCGAAGCCTCAAAATTCGAACCTCGTCAAAACGAGAATCTGTCCAGATGGAAGCGAAGTCAACAACTTAAATAGCAAGGATCCACAAGCTGATCGTAAAAAACTAGGCCCGGGCACAGCAAAAATCTAGAGAGAAGGTAGAAAGTTTGAGAAAAAATGATTTTTCAAAAAGAAAATAGGCACTGGAATATATATAGGCCTCGGTAAACAGGGCATCCAGTCGACTGAATTGCCCCATTCAGTCGACTAAAGGTGTTCTGGATCTCAAAATAACCTCCACCGTTACACCTCAGTCGACTGGAGTGCCCCATTCAGTCAACTGAATGACCTTACTGTCGACCCAGTCAACTGGGTCACCCAGTCTAGTCGACTGGACTACCGGGAAAAAATGTCCCTCAGCTCCAGAATAGATTTTTAATCTCGGGACCAACCAAACAGGCCTTAGCAAAATCTAAAAAAGCGTAAAACACATCTACACATACTGTTCTACAACAATGAAGCATAAACCATACATCATGGATATACATGTAACGAAAAGAAACACGTCAAACATGTATATAACCCAAAAAAATGAAACAGAACCGGGTCTTACAGACTAGCTTCCTAAGAACACCCTCAGCTGCTTGAAATTCTTTAAGTAGTTTTGCCAAGAAAATGCTGAGTTTGTTCATGGTATAATTAAGGCAGAACTGCTTAAAGTAATCAGGCAGCAATTGGAGTATGATATTGACCTGGGTTTCTCCGTCAATATCAGCTCCAAGGATCTCTAGTTCATTCAAAAAACTAATCATCTTCAGAACATGATCCCTAACTGGAGTGCCTTCAGCCATATTTGTGTTCATCAAATATTTTATGGCCACCTGCCTAGCAGCACAATTCTGATCCCCAAACATCTCTTTAAGGTTCATAATTATGTCATAAGCACTAGACATAGACTGATGCTGATGTTGTAATACATTTGAAATGGAAGTCAAAATATAATAGCACGCCATCTGATCAGCCTTTTGCCACTTCTGATAAGTCTAGATTTCCTGTTCGGTCACCCCCTTATCAAGTACTAGTGGACAAATCTCAGACAATATAAACTTATATTCCTTAGCAGTTTACACAATATCCAATTTTCTTTTCCAGTCAACATAATTAGGTTCAGTTAGTTTGTTCTCTTTGAGTATTGTCGCGAATGGATTGAAAGCTATTTTAATATCTGAGAATCACATAATTAAAAACTATTAATTATAGTAAAACCTTTGAATTCATTTTAAAATTTAGTTTCCTCTACCATTTTTTAAAAAGAATTCGCCAGCAGTCTGGTACACTGTGAATAGCATGTCTCGATAAGAAGGTTGTTTACTATTCATCATTCGTCCAGACAGGCCAATTTCTAATAATTCTACTATCTAGGCAATAGATTTTGCCAAGTAAAATTAAATAACTAATGTAATTTTAGTCCTATAAATAATAGTAGTGACTCATATGGAGAGGATACTATTATTTACAACTAAGTGTACACTATCACCTAATCTCAAATCAATCGCTTTACAATAAACTTTTTAGATGAAAAAGTAATCCACTCTAACAATTTTCCAGAATTATTCCTATAGAAGGTCTGTACTGGTGATACTACAATTAATTTTGTCCGATAAGAAGGAAGGCTCAAATGTTAACACACAATTAATTACATCACCTACAAACTAGTGATGAAGATCGTAAAATTTATCCGTGAATTAATTCTCCCACCCACATAGTTTTTAAAATATTTTTTAGGATTATAAAAACTGTTTAATTTTAACAAATTCATAATTTTGAAATATACCACACGTTACAAAGATTTCGGTAAAACCAATCTTACGTGTTATATGTGTAACTAATAAAATTTTTAATTTTTTCTTTTTATGAAAAAATATTTTTAAATAAAACTTGATAATTTAATTTTATTGTCCACTTACTTATATTAACCAATTTCAAAAAAATAAATTTATTTAAATTAAACACTTTGTCAAGCATGCAACAATAATGGTTGTTCATGTTGTCCAGAATCATATATCCATAACAAAAAATCATAAACAGTAATAAACATGCATGTAACAATAAATAAACTCGGCTTCTATGGTCCTTCCAGAATTCCTGAGCCGCCTGATAATCCCAAGGCATCCATGTTTGCCTGCGTGGCATGGGCAAACATCCTGGCTCAATCCTTGACTAAACTTCATTCTGAACTGTTTCTGTCCGAACGGGTTGACCGCCGTCCGGACAGTTTTGCTCCGATGGCTTCTCCATTTAGACAGACATTAGGGCGTCCGGACGGTCCTCCTCCAGAAACTTTTTTGTCTAGACAAACGCTAGGGCATTTGGACGAAATCCCTCTAGAATGATTTTCATCCGAACGGAAGGTTGGGCGTCTGGACAAAATTGGGATTTCTGCATCATGAAAAAGAGTCCCAACTGCACCGTTCTTCATCTAAACACCAGTTCTATCACATAAGAACTCTGCAAACTGATGGATAACGTCGTAGGGGTCTCCAAAACTCATTCAAATCTTCAACTTCAACTTGTTAAAGATTACAAGCTTAGCTCCTATATCTCCATATCAGGAGTTCACATTCAATCTACCAAAGAGAAAATGTTACATATCATTCTATACCCTCAATGGAGTTCATATTGATTATATCACAATCAAAAACGCTGAGGAAACTAAAAACCATCATCATACATTCATGCATTCAAACATACATTCATATATGACCATAAAGTCGGGATAGAACATTACAAAACAAAGGTTAGCACAGTTCTAGTATACCCAAACCCTATATGTATAGATCAACAGATATGGACAACATAGACTTGTTTCAACCCATATGCTGCATCAAAGACCGCTCTGATACCACTTGTAGGGAACTGAATCCAAAGAAGCTAAGATGGTGCATACAAAAAGAATCAAACACGGCGTGGCACAGGATCTACAGCATACAAAAAAAACCGTACAATGCTGAACCATCCAAATGGACGAGGAAACTGTCCAAAAGGAATCCGTACAGGTAGATCAAAACCAAACCTTGAACACCAAAATAGAAACTCAGTACACCCACAAGGCGCAATAGGGAATATACCTACTCGATCCCACTGATTTGATCACGTTTCTGTTCTTGAACTTGAATCTAAAGATCAACACGATTGTAATCCGGCAATCTTTCCTCGGTTTCAATCTTCTGCTGTATTCCCAACCGTCGAAAAGCACAAACTAAAGGTGGGCTTAGATCCTTTGTGCTTTCAACCTTGTCTAACTACCTCTCTTTTTTGGTTCTCACAAATACGTGAAAAACCAAAAAGACTTAATGAATGAACCATTTGGCGGCTAGAGTTGTAACGACATATAAATAGGCTACAGCAGAGATCTATGGAGTAAATAAAACTTGGGCTTTCAATGTAATTATGAAATCCATCCTCAACCCAGAAGCAATTTCATAAAATCATAAATTATAATTCATTCCACTAAAGAATTATAATTTCACTCCCAGCATTATTCTCAAAACCAATTAGTCGAGCTCCTGTTATTAAATACTTATTATTCTCCATACGTTAAGATTATAGATACTCACCGATTAAATTAAATTACTGATAATTATATTTAATCAGCTTCTTTGATAATTCGTTAAGCCATTCCGCTTAACTTATTTGACTGCCAAATTATAAAATTCATCTGTAGAGTTTGGTTCGGTCAAAACTTATAAGTTTCCTTAAAGGGGTATCATCAATCCCAATATTTTGAAACGTGAATTCCATCAATAATTAATATTTACCATATACTTAACACCGTTATCCTACTTACCGAGATTATTGACCTATACAAGATCGTACCCTCTAATGAATCAAAATATAGAATATTAAATATGCGCAAATAATAATTATTTCAGGATTAAGAGCATAAGTACTCATAATAACCATGAGATGTAAATTAATTTATTATGTCACTATAAAATTAATTAGCCCAACTTGGTCATGTTTAATACACATAAAGTGTACTAATACAGCAAGTCAGAACAATAGATAATACTATTATATGTTTCTCGTAACCAATAGAGGTCTACTAAAATTCTGTGCTACAGTCGTACCGATAGTTTGTCTAATTTCATCTAAACTGTGAACTAAAACTTATATGTCACAATAACCTTTAACCTGGTCTCTGTGTATAAATCAAACTCTACACATCAGATTAAATACTATGTAGAATAAAAGACACATATGCACAATAATAAATAAATAATAAAATGCATATATTGCTCATAAATATTTTGATTAAAATGAAAAAATAATTTTTATTAATAAATAAAAACAATACTAAATATCAAAATATGATTTTTAGTAGACAACGCTAACAAAGCTGTCTAATGATTCTTTAGGAAAATTTAGGTTAGTACAATAGCCAGTGTTGTTTTGTGATTAGGGCTATGTCCCCTCCTTGTTTTGTATCTGTCTCTCTCTCATGAAGTTACTTGTAAATAAATCAGGTCTACACAAGATTTGATGACTATATTCAAGAATCAATGGTTATATTTGTCGTATTGCCAAAAAAAGGGGAGAGAGTGTATCCAATTCAGAGTTGGTCTTGATCCCAAGTATTAGGGGCCCTTGAGCGCACTGTTAGATAGGATCGTTATATTTCACTAAAAATCAAAAGGATAAATTTACCTTAAAATTCCTATGAGAATTCAAAAGCAAGAAATAATGACAAATGTCACGCCCTCGACCCGAAGCGCATGATTCCCACATGATAACTCATTCCTCCTATGGTATTCTCTTGATTTCTTAAACTTATTTTAAAAGAAATTAATTTACAAATTTACAACATATTCCACGTGTAATTCTTAAAATTTCAGTAGAATTTTCTCTATTTTTTGGACTATCCCAAATTTATCTGTAAACCTGCGAAACCAAACAACAATATATACACTCAGGCACCGCTTGGATCTCAACTCACAAATTCAACCGCAACTATACACTAACTAATCATTCTCAAATTTTCTTTTTTTTTTTCTAACAGTTACACCAATCCTAAAGAAAATTAAAGCATACAAACTTACACCATGCATAAATTTCACTAGACATAAATCATAGATACATTCATCCAAAATCATTTCATCATTCTCTATATTTTATAATTGATTACATCTACTCAATACAAATTAAAAGTTGCTTCTTCATTTGCTTTAATCTATAACTAGGCTTCATGTCGCGTCTCTTCCTTCCTCTTTAAACCTGTAAAATATTCAGTTTAACAAACGTGAGCCGAAACTCGTAGGATAATAACTAATAAATAATGTAATGCATGATATGTGAAGTGTAAATGAACATACCATAATGCAATCACTTTTTAAGTTACTTTCATACCCGAGCAATGTCATACGCATTTTCTAAATTTTAAAGAAAGTATCAACCTATCATCATTCCAATATCTTGTCACAACCAATTTTCCTTTTATTTCATTATTATCAAGTAAACCTTATCATATACTATATAGCATTGCCATCAACACTCACATAATCTATATTCAAATTTTCATCATTCTAATTTCAGTTTCATCATCCTCTTGTCTCTTTTAATTTATTACACTAATACCAAACTGGCATCACCACAACATCAATCATGCAACCATTACAAGTTCTCATTAATCACTCTCACACACTTCACATCTTGATTCCCATTAATTGTTTCTCTTTCACAATATTAAATTATCATTTATCTTCATTAATTTTCCAAATTTTCAGGTTCGCGTGCATTTATCTCTTCTGATGCCACACCCAAATACATCCACATAAACCATTGGTGAGGCATTTTCCATTCAGTTTCTTTCAAATTCATCATTTCTCTAACCAACAATTCTTTTATCTCAATTGATCCAAGGCACGAACAATTCAATCATAAACTCGAGATCGTTTTACGGGCCTCACCCGAGGGATCACGACACTCAAGGCATAAATTTTTGGGGATTAACCCGATGGGAATTCACATCCTCAGCCATTTTTGGTTTCTCAAAAGAACACCCCGGGAGGCGACCCGATATCCAGCCATTTTCGATTTTTTGAAGGACCACCCCGGGAGGCGACCCGTCACCAAGCCATTTTCGATTTCCCAAAGGAATACCCCGGGAGGCGTCCCGATATCCAGCCATTTTTGGTTTTCCAAAGGAACACCATGGGAGGCGTCCCGATATCCAACCATTTTTGGTTTCCAGAGGAACACCACGGGAGGCGACCCGATACCAAATCAGTATCAAACCATTTCTTCATCCGTTGCATTATTTCACTTTTCAATTCAACATCACAAGTTTCTAACTCGTTTTCACCAATTCAACTTTAATTCACATGTCACATTATTCAACATATAACGGAAGCTCATCATTCCATTTTAACAATAAAAGTCTCACATATGCTTCCATCTGTCGATTCCCAATTCAACTTTATCATTAATTTAATGATTACCCATAACCATTAGGCTGACCACCTTTGGTTATTCTCATTCAATCAAATTACAAACATTTATTGTCACACAATCACTTTGAGTACATAACCAACCCAATCCACCATCCATGGGTTAATACAACAATACCATCATTCAAGCCACTCAATCAGCTTCTTGTTTACATAACTCATGATTCGCAAC
>JAULJZ010039881.1:0-14590 GCA_032270985.1 Heliamphora pulchella
AGGATATGACTACACAAGAATAAAAGCATGATCTATAAGTAGAGAAATTCTTTAAAATCATCATTTTGGCACATAAAAAGTTTTTCCAACCAAACTATTAAAACCTCAAAAGAATACTCTTACTCATGATTTACCAATAACCATTTTTATCATTTTCTGATTAACACAATCGAGTAATTATAAATTCTGATACGTTGCTCTCATTACGGGGCCAACTCAAGGCACCGATATGCAACCCATGGGTTTTATAATTACGAACACAACCATTATCAAACAACGACACATCGGATGTAATCTATTTTCACATACCTTGCACACTTTTACGGTTTTTCACCGAAGGACAGGCAACCTGGCCCACTTATGCGCTCTTTTATGGTCTTTCACCGAAGGACAAGTACCTAACCCAATTATATACTATTTTACGGTTAATTTCACAAACCATCTCAATATATATGTACAACGTATTTTCAATACTATCGGTCCCTCAACCATTATTATGATCTTCACCTAATCACACATATATTCTCTACATGGCTACAATTTGATTATCACAATAATCATTAATAACATTTGTCCCTCGACCATCCCTAGGTCTTCACTCTAATTATTTCATGCATCCACCACATGATAATTTATTCAAAACATAACAATCAATGGAGAATTTTATGAGTATCATATTTACAAGATTTTGTATTTAGAACTCCAATTCGATCTTAATTTTTTCAATTTTTTAAAATGATAACATTTATCAAGAATTAGAATCAATACTAACGCTCAAGTTGAATTCCAATTCAATGTGGACCTCCAATTGAGTTCCAAACATGGGTTTAATTCTTCATATCGAAAACAAATAAGGTTTTAAACAAAACTTCAAACGAGCCCCAATCCTTCAACCCACTATTTGTAATTAAAAGTTTTAAGTCACTCCATACTATCAACATCTCGCATCCCAACCCCCAGGTCCAAAACACGTAAACCCTTCCATTAAAACCCATCTCGATAAATTGAACTTCACAAGGAAAACAAAAAAGGTCCGCCTTTAGGGGTGTAATTTCGGCCCGGCCCGAGCCCGATGAGCTGCCGCCAAAAGTTTGGACCGGGCCGGGCCTTTTAGGGGAAGGGTCGGCCCAGGCCCAGGCCCAAGGGGAATAGGGCTCGGGCCACGAGCCGGGCTTTTTTCGTACTTTTTATTTTGTTATTTTTTTATTTTATTTTTTGAGTTGTTGACTTGTTGTATAAGATTATAAATTATTAAATTTATACTTTATATTTTATTATAAGTTTATTTATTAGTTTATTATTTTATTATAAATTTATAATTTTATTAGTTTTTTAGTTACTTAGTTTATAAGTTTATAGTCTAATATTAATTGATTAGTTTATACGTTTATGGTTTATTATTAGTTATTAGTTTATTATAGGTTTATACTTTATTAGTTATTAGTTTACAGTTTATTATTAGTTTATTAGTTTATTAGTTTATTATTTTACTATAAGTTCATACTTTATTACTTTATTAGTTTATAAGTTTATATTATTATAAGTTTATTAATTTATTATAGATTTATAAATTAGTTTATTTGTCATGTATTAATATTAGTTTATAAATTATGTTATGAACTAATATTTATAATAAACTATTATGTTAAATTATAATTTATAATATTAGTTTATAAATTATGTAAAGTTATGTTACAATAAATACATTAAGTTTATTATAATACATAAATACATAATACATAAACAATTAAATATAATAAGGGGCTCAGGCCAAACGGGCTCGGGTTTGGGCCGCTGGGCCGGGCCTCTAGCCGGATCGACCCACGGGCTCAGAAGGGTAGGCCCAGGCCCAAAAACCCTATCTTCGGGCTTGGACCGGACCGGTCTTTTCTCGGGCTGGGCTCGGCCCGCACAGTACCGGGTCTCGGGTCAAAATTATACCCCTAGATATTCCCAACTTTTTGTTGAGATATATAAGTTAAAAGCTAAAAGTTGAGGCCAAACAAATACGTAAGATAACTAAACAAAATAATAAACTTTTGTTTTTCTCTTACTTATCTAAATTAGAAAGAGAAAATAAAATTATTCCTCTTTTTTTCTCTTCTAAATTAAGTAATCATTTACCGAACGGGCTGTCAGAAAAGCAGAAAACCCTGGAGAGATACATGAACAGGGGTCTTACCTTCGGCAATGCCTGAATATATTTGGCATGTGTCAGCCTCTTTTCTAACCGTTGTAACTCGACTCTGGCCTGGCCTCCTGGGTTCAACAATTTTAAATTGTCTGTTACACTCTACCAAAAATACAGTTGTACAGGAAAAACTTAAAACTGATTTTGTGCAAAAAAACTTTTCTGTAATTTAAACTTGAAAAACAGTGTGTTTTCTGCAACCATAAAGACATAACGGAAACATAAAATAGAAAAGGCAAGCGCATATAAGAAGAAACTGTGAAAACAGAAACCGCACACTGTAATTAAATACTTACAGAATCAGCAAAAACAGATACAGAATACAAGCAGTACGAACACTAGATCATTATGTGATTGAGGCAAGCGTTTGATGTTGTGTCCTTAAGATAGAAATTACTCTCATCTCGGTACTTGCGATTACGTTTGGCTCCCAGAATACAACAATCACCACCACGTGCAATAGAAGTACTGGTGACTACACGCTCAGTAAAACTAGCGCCAGAACTCTCACTGGCATGGAGTAGAATGAAAAAGAAGAAACAGGAAAAACTCTAGAATTGGATGCAGAAACTGGATGAGAGGCTGGGTTTTATATAGAGGAGCACAAGACTGTTTGGAAAAAGGCGAACAGGTGCAGAAGCACCCAGTCACATGTTCAAAAGCACCCAGTCACCCAAATTGGTGTGACATTTAAAGTGAACCGCCACATTCTATAACCCGCGATTCTAAGGAAAAAAGAAAATAAATAAATAAATATTAAAATAAATAAATTTAACCCAAAAAGATATATAACTGAACTAAAGGTCCAAGCCCGAATTTGGACAAATCCCAGCCCAGCCCACACCCACATTTATACCCTGAGCTTGAGCCCGAGTTTGAGCCCAAGCCCAAGTTCGAGCCCAAGCCCAACCCGGCCCAGCCCGTGTTAGTTCAGGAGGGTGGGCGGGTCGGCTGCACACATGTGCTGTTTTTTTTTGTTCAAGCCCAAACTTCCACTTGGGAAGGTCATCTCCCGTGCACAAAATTTGGGTACCCCTTGGTACCCAAACCCAAATCAAAGGTAAGGTCGTATATGCTCATCAAAGATTCTTCGACTAACTATTCCACTCTCTTTTTTCCCATTTTCAAGTGACCAAATTTGGAGCTAAATTTCATTCACTCCTTAAATAGTTTTGCTAAAGTAATTATGTTATTAATCCTCACACGCAATTAAACATTTCCCACCAAGAACCCACCTTTAAGAAACCGTGGAACCCACTTAGTTTCCTCAAAGTTGGCAAACCTTGAGTTTTGCAAAGCCATTTTCCAGCATCTCCCACATCAATGAGAATTGGGTGAACAAATTCAACAGAATTGAAACAGGCACTCAGAGAAAGAAAAAGTACAGTTGGAAATGTCTTGCACAAAATGGATAGCTTTGGGCCTTGAACCTTCCCTTGTCAAGGATTATCGGATCTACTGGATAATCAATAGACATGATGTGATGTCTTAAACTATTTATCCATTTATGTAGATCAAGACAATAGATTTTACACAAATTCTTTCCAAACACAATTGGTTCTCACGGTTGTACCCATTTTTAGCTGTGAGCAATTCCTAATTTTCAAGAGTACTTTAAAGAATATAGTCTTGTCAATCTCATAAAAGTAGCCCTTTCACACTCTATAGGCTATTATTGAATCACACATAATTTAGTTGTCCCTTTGAACATAGATTTTGAGATCTCCAATCATCTAGGTTGGGTTACCATTAAGGAAGCTCTTAATCCATAGGCTCTAAACCAATTTTCCTCGATGAACGATTAGTTTGCTTTCCGATCCAACCTTTAGTTAACGGACAAGCTATATTGTCTTTAAACGTTACATATTCAACGGAAATTATTCCATTTAAGAGTAAGCGTTTTATAATGTTATATTTACGATGTCTATATCAAGACTTACCATTACACATATTACTCTGTGCCCTTCCAATTAACGATTGACTATCACAATATGTACAAATTGTTGGCATAAGTTTAAGCCACGTAGGAATGGCTTTTAAGAAGTGGCATAGCCATTCAACCTCTTCTCCAGCTTTGCTTAAAACAATAAGCTTATACTTTGTTGTTAACTTTGAAATATACATTTGTTTAGACGATTTCCATGAAACAGTTGCACCTTCTACGATAAAGATGTCTCCACTTGTAGACTTCAAGTCTTTAGTGTCGAATATCCAGTTTGCATCAATGTATCCATTAAATACTGTTGGATATCTAGTTTGGGTGTATCTCACTTAGCAATCTAATATTTTTCTGCCAACCAAGATTACTAGTATAGTTGCTCAATTTACTTACAACATATACCAATTTACCCCCCTGAGGATGAGCGTTCGCACAGGCACTATGGGTGTTTGGACAGATTTTGGCAATAAACATTCTGGAGAATTTTGTCCGAACCAAGCTAGAGGTAGCGTCAAATATCTTCTACGTAAAAGCATCCGAACAGAGCTAAGAGTGTCCAGAGGTCTGCGGTATTGGGGGAGCGCGGATTAGGTTTTTTTAACGAAATTTTTAGACCCTATTTATATCCAGTTAAGCTAAAGAAAACCTTGGTAATGAATTCAAAACATAAGAGAGTCCTAGTTTGAAAGTAAAGAGAGAGAACTTGTAATTCGTATTGTTGATAGTGGATTTTAACCTTCTCCTCGCCTGTGGGTGTGTGCACCTTATCGAACCACATATATTTTTGTGTTCATGTGATTGTTCATTTTTTTTATTGTTTTGTGTAGATTGAAGCCTATGATGTATCAGAGCTTCAAGTTAAGACTTGATCACTCAATTGCGGTAAAACTAACAAACATCAAGTATAAGGTTGAGAAATTCAACGAGAAGAATAACATCTCCCTTTGGCAGCGGCGTATGAAGAATGTGTTAATCCAACAGGGGATCTCCAAGAGATTACTCAGCAAGGCAAAGAAGTCAGAAAAAATGACTGAGGACGATTGAGAGGAACTTAAGGCCAGGGTTGCGAGTGCGATTCGATTAAATCTGGGGGATCAAGTCATTCACAACATGATCGATGTAGAGACGACAGATAAAATCTAGAAAAAGTTGAAAAATCTCTACATGAAGAAAAATCGATCACCAAATTGTATGTGAAAACATAGTTGTATAGGTTTCAGATGAAGGAAAGTCCCGGTTTGTTAGAACATTTAAATTCTTTTAACATACACATCGCGCAGTTATTAAGTTTTGATATTAAAGTTGATGAGAATGATAAAGTGACACTCTTATTAGCATCAATTCCTACATCCTTTGATTATCGTGACAACGTTGATGTAAGAGAAGGAGACATTGAAACTGGAAGAGGTGATTAGTGCTCCCTTGTCACATGAAAAGATGACATGAGATAATGAAACGGATGAAAAGGGATTGGTTGACCAAGTCTGAGTCAAGCTGGGGAAAGAGTAAAACAAAGGGAAAGGTTTCTAATAAAGAAAGGTCTCGGTTCAAGTCACGTGCAAAGAAGAATGTTAAGTGCTTCTATTACTACAAAACTGGTCATTACAAGAACCAGTGCCAAGAACCATTGCCAAGAACTTAAGAACCAAATTGGGGAAAAGAAGAAAGAAAAGGCGTCTTCAGATTCTGTCAGTTTTGCAGAGAAAAAATTAGACAGTAAGGTAAACGCATATATACTTTCAGTATCTCCCCATTATAATTTTCTATCTGAATCATGGATATTAGATTTTGGTTGCTCTTATCTTGTATATTCAACTAAAGAGTAGTTTAATACGTATAAATTCTCCGATGGTAGTACGGTTCTAATGGGTAATTATATAATTTGCAAAGCCACTAAAATTGATATCAATGAAAATTAAGACATTTGATAGTGTTTAAAGCGTTTTGGGGAATGTTGGACATATTCCGAATGTAAAGAAAAATCAATTTCTTTAGGGACTCGGGACTTTTTGGGTTGTGGGTACACAGCAAAAGGTGGAGCAATGAAGATTCTAACTATGGTGATCATAAAATAACAGGAAGTTGAAAATCTCTACAGATTCATAGGGAATACAATGGTAGGTGGAGTTGTGTTCACTACTCGAGAAGAGTCTAGCACGGGCAATGCAAAACTCAGGCATATGCGGCTCAATCACATTAGCAAGCATGGCATATTGGAACTTCAAAAGAAATTGCTGTTTAAAAGTGTAAAGGTGTGTAAGATGAATTTTTGCAAATATTGTGCATATAGAAAGTAGCACAGAGTCAGCTTCAAACCAAGAATGCATACAAGCAAAGGAGTTATTGATTACGTTCATTCAGATGTTTGGGGCCATTGACGGTATCATCTCACAGTGGTACTCAATACTTTGTCAGCTTCATTGATGATTACTCCAGAAAGGTGTGCATTTATTTTATGAAGCATAAGTATGACATGTTTAGTACTTTTTAAAGTGGAAAACACAGCCCATGCCACACCAGAGCCTGGACTAGCCCAGGTCGGACCAGCCACACCAGAGCCTGGACTAGCCCAGGTCGGACCAGTGCACGACACGCGTGTATTTTGTTGGGTCAGGTCCAAACTCGTACTTGGATAGGTACTCCCCTATGCACAAAACTTGGATATCCTTTCGGACCCATAATCAAATCTGAGTTAGGGTCCTATTCTTATATGCTCAACAAAGCTTCTTCCCTCAACCAATGTAGGACTAAGCATTTCACTATTTTTTTCCCGATTTCACGTGACCAACTTTAAATCTAAATTTTATTTACTCCTTACATGATTTTGCTAAAGTAATTACATGTAATTAAGTCTCAAATGTAATTAAACATTTTTCACCATGCGCCTTCCTTTAAGAAAGCGTGGGACCCACTTATATTTTTTCTCAACTAGCATTGCTTGTTCTACGATTCTACCACAAATCCTCCAATCATCTTTCCAATTACTTGTTCTAAAATTCCAAGAAACAAACACTCAGACAAAAGTTAGGGCACAGTTCCTTGTCTATGCAAGCTTTAGAACGGACGAGACGAAGAAGAAGCCATGGCGATTTTCAAAATTACCTTCTGTTGAGTTCTGCTTGAATATCAGATTCGGAGAGGGAAACCCGAGGGGGACATCCATCAATCACACAACCAACACCACCTCCGTGAGGTTCTCCATAGGTTGTGACGCAGAAGTTCGTTCCAAATGTATTCCCAGCAGCAAGTAGTTCTGTGAACCAATATATATAACTGAATTATTCTCATCTCTACTCACTCAATAAGCCTTCGTTTAGTAAAAAAATATATATATATATTCTCTGTTCCTGATCACTTGTTTGCTTTCTCAGAAAGAAAAAAAATTAAGAAAATTGGAGAGAAATGAATAGAAAAACATCCTTTCAAACTTCTCTTTTTAAATTTTTCTAAATTTAAGAAATTTAATGAGAAATTTTTTTAGGTAATTAGTTATTATTTATATTACCTAATTGTTCATCTAAAAATAAAAAAAAAGTAAAAAAATAATAGCAAGAAAAAAGTTATTTTTGTAAAATAACTAATATTGTTTTTTTTTTTTTTTATGAGATCTATTCAAATAAGAGTGGAGATAAATTATTTTCTTTTATCTTTATTAATTCAAATAAAAAATAGAGAAAACATATTTTTTTTCTTTTCTCTTATAATTAAAGAAGAGAAAACATAATCATTGCTTTTTTTTCCTTATTGATAACTAAATAGACTGTAAAAGTGGGCTCACATTGTTCACGCGAAGTGTTTTATGCTACGCCAATAGATGAGCGCACCACATAGACAATACCACGTGATATTTTAGGACTACATAATAATTGACTACAGAATAATTACTCTTAAAGAGAGTCATGTGTTAAAAAGAATGAATATATAGACAATATTACGGCAAATTATTAGGTACTTTCAAAGTATCATGTAGGTAATATTACGTAATACTTCTGACAAATAAATAGTCATAATTTACATAATGTAGGTCACTATTTGTCTTATAACCACTCAATAAAAATGAATTATTATGTCCCTACTATAAAATTTATCGCTACCATATTAGGTGATAGTACACGTGGATTTGCCACATGGTACTCCAAAAATACTGAATAATTACTCCAAAGTCACATGGTGTAGGCAATGACACGTAATGTTTCTAACAAATAAAAATATTTAATGCACATTAAGTAGGTCATTTTTGTCTCTCGCCTACTCGATTAAAATATCAACTATACTTTAAAAGACAAGAAACTGGTGTTATTATCTCGAGCACTATAATTTAAAAATAAAAAAAAAGGCTTATTATATATTTTAACAAAAAATAAAAAAAACTACCATAAAAAGATCATCCCAAACTGTTTTTTTTTTTTTTTTGAGATAAATAGTGTGAAGTCCAATTTTTACTATTTCGTTAAAGATAAGTTCCATTAACAAGTTAATTGTTCTATTAGACCATAATTTAAAATTTAATTATGGTTGTAGACTATTTTACCCTCATTTTTAATTACACCATATATATATAAATAAATATTTATATATATATATATATATATAGAGCATTAAATGTCGGCTAGTTTTTAAATATGTTGATTGTTCTTTTCATATTCTTTCATATCCAAATTATTGACATTCATCAATCAGTTCAATCAGTCCCATTAATTTAACTCAAAATTCATTTTCTTAATGTCTCATTGACAAAATTTACTAACCACATTAATACAAAATGAGAATTAGACCCCAATGAAAACTAGCAATATACAATAACATATTATTTATTTATTTTTTTAATAACTGTAGCAGCATCAATTAACCAATTAACAAATGAGAACATTCTCATTTGGAAAACACTAAAAAAAATGAAAAAGAAAAAATAGGGGAACATTCTTATTATGGAACATTGACCAATTAAGTAATTAACAAATAGAAATGTTTCTACTTAGTTAAAGAGAGCTTAAAATATTTGCTTTTGACTCACATTGTAGTTAGAAATTTTTAAAAATAGTAGATAAGAAATTTTTGTATTTTTACGATCCGCTGAACTATGATCTCAGTGATAGAATAGCAATGTTCACATGCAATCAAAAAATTCTCATTTCGAAGTATTTTCTCATTTGTGTCTTTAATGGTTGCATTTTTGAAACCGTATTATTTAGAATCATTAAGTTTTGTTTGAATTTGTGTATATAATATATATATATATATATATATATATATATAGAGAGAGAGAGAGAGAGAGAGAGAGAGAGGGAGGGGCGGGAAGGAAGGAGGGGGTAAAATGGGTATAGAATTAGTTTTCACTTGTTGGATTATAAGATTTTTAATAGTTCTTAGCTCTAAACAAGTCATAAATATAGGATTTGAAATCAAATTATCTTTTTTTTTTCTTTCTCTTTTTTTGCAAAATTGTTAAATTTTTTAAAAATTAAATTTTTTAGACATTCTAAACAAAGACTTAGTAGAAACATGTCATGCTAACATATTAACGTAGTGTACCCAATTATTATACGCACGTCATATATGTTTACGTTACGAAACAACAGTTATTATATAATAGTTATTATATACCGATATGATTCTATATTAAAATAGCACATAACACATATAATCATTAGGCAGATCACTTAAACATACTGATATGATAGGTTCGACCCCCTAAATAATTTCTCACAAACTTGGATTGTTGCCTCTTTTTAAGCTGATTTTCTTTTGTCATCAGTAAGTTCTTTAATAGATTTTAAGTTTTTTTTTTTCATGTTTACTTGATTCATTAAAACATTAAAAATAAAAAGATATAATAGATTTTTAAAAATTTACCAAAATCAGCTTAAATAAAAAAAATAAAAACTTAACTATTTTTCACTTTTCTTACTTTAGCGAATACCTCCATATTTTGTATTTCTATGTTTCTCATTTTTAAAAAGAACTTTAAAAGATTTTTTTTAAAAAAACAAAAACTGAAAATGGGAAGTGGAGAGTTCTTAATGTGGTTTTTGACGTAATGATATAACTGTTATATTCGAGTTCAAGTCTTATTAAGTACAAGTCTTATTAAGTACAAATCATAAAAATGAATGCATGTATACTTATTAATTAAAAAAATTCGACCTAGTTGAGCCTCATTTGACATTTCAATAACTCGAGATTGTATTGCACTAGAAAATTTAGTGTAATCCAATCCTTTGTGTGTTTTTCTCACTAGCTAAAAATTAATACAATGTAGTCTTTTTATTTATTTAGCCGATAGATTCTCTGTATTAAACTATTTAATAAATTATATAATATGTAAAGTAATAATTGAAAGAATAATTAATCATACAGATTGTAGTATTGTGAGAGATTATAATTTTTTTAATTATTTCTTACTTCATATAATGGTTGAAAATACTGAATCTCATGATTCAATTATTATTAATACAATTCAATATCAACTTTTTATCATATATTACCATATAACTAAAATAATCCAATATCACTATTTATCCCATTCCTTAAAAATAATAAAAAAATCAAACAAAGTCATACAATATTATTCTGCTATAATTATTAAATCATATATCATTAAAATATCAAAAAATTATATCTTGCAAAATCTATATAACAAGTTAAAATAATTTGATGTGATATCTATATAATCATCAAGAATCTAGCCCTTGAAATAAGATAATTTTGTCATTTACTTTTGTTCTCTTTTCTCTCTCATATTCTTCTACGTAAAAGTGTAAAAAAAAAGTATTTATTAATTTTATTTTTCCTTTTACTAATTTAACCAAAAAAATTATTTTTTTAGCTTTATTATCTTTTTTTTTATATTTTACCTCCATAAATTAGCGAACTAACAAAATTATATTTTTAATTGAATGCCTTAAATTGGCCGATTAACTAATTTATTGAATTATTGATATTATTTTATGTTTTACTTTTAAATTACTAATTAAAATTAGATAATTTAGTGCATCCAAGGCACGGGTCATAATTAGTACACTAATATTGTGAAATAGTTCTATTTATTTGTGAATTCAGTTTCTTAAAAATAATATTGTAAATTGAAATTTCTTTTATCTTTAATTTATATTCACAGTCTTTCTTTTATGCTAAAACTCAAAATAGAGCTGAAAATCTCAATCTGATTTGAGAAAATACTGTTTAAGACGAAAAAGAAAGAAAAAAAAAAACACAATTTAAAGAAACCACAAAAGGGTTGCTAAAATGCTAAGCTAATCTTAAAAGGGGTCTAGTGCTCATTGGGGGATCAAACAAGTTTTAGCTAAAAATAAAAAATAAATAAAAAGGTTTAGGAGGTGTTTTGAAACATTGCCAATTTCTCCTTTTTATTTAGAAACTAGGAAACAATTTATTGTTAAAAAACATTAAAAATAATATTTGGTTAACAGATATTTCAAAAAAAAAATCATATATTTAGAAGTGTTTGACAAAAGTACTGTTAGTAGTTTTTAGCTTCTGCTACTAAATTTAGCTATAAGAATTACAAATTTTTTCAAATACTTACAGTTTCTGTTACAATTCATAACAATTTTTTTTTTCTATATCAGTTACAAACTATAATTTTTACTAAACACTAACAACTTTTATTACAAGTTATATTTATAAATTATTAATTTTAACAATTTCACACACCACCGATTATAAATAAAAAAGAGCGACGGGTGACAAAACTGGTCAACTACGGAATATTGTTGGATTAAGGATGGGAATTCGATAATAGCTCTAGAAATTTTTTGTTAGGATATGCATCTAAAATTTTTGTTTGCGTAATTACTTTTATCACTCAAAAACAACAATCAATTAGAAAGATTTTGAATTTGTCTTATTAGTAATTTATAATTGATTTTTATATCGTAGTGTTTATTTGATATACTTGATTTTTCCTCATATTCAAAATAACTTTATACATTTGTTAATAATATCTTTAAAATTTAGATAACTAAAGTCTATTTATACTCTTTTAACTATGAAATTGGAATCTTCTCATTTTATTTTAGAACCAAACAAAATTCATAAAAGTAGGATAAAAATATATCAAATTGTTAAAAATTCCATAAAATTAATAAATTTGTCAAATTATAAAAAATTGCCAATTCCAATATTTTTCATTTTTTATTTTTTATTTTTGCAAATTTACATTACTTTCTTAAAGCGAAATATGACACTGAAATATTGCCAAGTGTTAGCAAGAAAAATCACTTTGCTCACTCTTTACTTTTTTTTTAATTTTTTAAGCCACCTAATATTGGGTTTATAAATCCATTTTCATTCATATAAGGTACCCTAATTTAAACTATCATACGAAATTAAAATAACTTTCTTTTTATTTGTCTCTAAGATTTGAAAAAACAATAATTTTAGAAATAAAATAATACTATTTAATTTTTGATAAATTTTAATAGAAGAATTATATTCTTTGGCTACAAATTTAATGTGACATGCAAAAAGAGAGTATGTTCGGTTTATTTCTAAAAGTAAATTTTCTAGAAAATTTTGTTTAAGATTATAAATTAATTTAATTCTTTAGATGGCATATATTCAAAAGAAAATCTGCAACATTCACAAATTAAGTACAATAGAATAAAAATAGCCTTTTTTTCTTTGAATATTTAAAATTTTAAAATTAAAATTAACTTTTTAAAAAGTAAATTAAAATTTTTGAAGTTTGTTTCCTAAAATGTGCATTGAAAAAGTTTTAGAGACTTTTACAAAATACAAATGAATCCCAGTGTTTGTTTTATTATTGAGGATTTCGGTCAAAAGTTTAAAAAAATAAATTTTAACGCGCAAGATACATAAATAAAAATTTTAACACGCAAGATTCATATGCGTAATTTTTTCTAAAAATACTCAGTAAACAGATAAATATATCTATTTTGCATAACAAATAAATAAATTTATCTGTTTGATATTCATTTGTTTAATATGCGAACAAATAAATTTATCTGTTATGCATAAAATGCGAACAAATAAATTTATCTGTTATGCATATTTATGCATAACAGATAAATTTATCTGTTTGCATATCAACACAGATAATACAAACAAATAAATTTAACTGTGTTCTTTACAAGCGCTTTCAATAAAAGACAGATAAATTTATCTGTATTCTTTATACCTGCTTATACTAAGACAGATAAATTTATCTGTACTCTTTATATATATTTTGAAAAGCACAGATAAATTTATCTGTGTTCTTTATACGTATGCTTACAATAAGATGAATAAATTTATTTGTGATATTTATACGTGCTCATAATAAGACAGATAAATTTATCTGTACAGAGGGTATATTTGTTTCAAAAAAATCATGCACGCATTAATAAAGGATCTTGCGCGTTAAAACTTTTATAAGAATGGACATTACTTATTAAGAAATATTATGCTGGATGAAAAACAGTAAACGACCTATAAATTAGATTGTTTACCAATTTGTCATTTACTATTACATCAATGCTTTAAAAGTAAAATAGTCATTATCATTCCGATACTAGAATTTATTTTCGTGAAAAAAATTTATAATTGCCACAAAAGAATACAAATTAGTAATGAAATATTGTCATTACTAATAATTAAAGATTATTTTCTTACCAAGAAAAATAAATTTTATTGTTAACTTTTTTTCAATAAAAATACTTTTTTGGGGTGAGACGAAAATACGTTAAAATAAGTCAAAAAGCGAAATTTTTATGTTTCTTATTTTCACTAAAAAAAATTTCGTCATTAAATTTTGTTACGAAAAATATTTTTTTTATTGTAATAAGACTAAAATAAGCAAAAATAAGCTAATAAATCAAATTTTATACTACTTATTTTTGTTTTTAATTAAAAAAATTTATTTTTTAAATTTATTTTATCGAGACAACAGAAGAATAAAAATATTTTATCAAAAGATAAACAAAAATTAAAAGGATAAAAAATAAACAAGACTCTTGAAATTTAGCCTAAACAAGATCAAATTCACATGTGTGTTTCTTTCTTTCTTTTTTTTTTTTTAATTTCCTTCATTTTCTCGTCAACCAAACGTGGCTTTTGTTGTACCCAAAGATTATCCAGAGTTTACACTACGTTTTTCTCAATATTCTGTGATTGTTTGGTATATTTAAAAAGGTTGGTTTTTAAAAAAATTAATTATTTCAAAAAAAGAGTAGGCAAAATTGGTAGGCTCCACACTATATTTAGTGAGGAGCTCAACATACTTGTATTTATATAATAAAATATGAAATATAATATAAAATATGTATAGTATTATTTTAACTAGAAAGCTATTCCTTCCGAAGACTTTTATCTAAATTTTTGATTGAATTTTAGTTTAAATATTTATATACTTTAATTAAGGTCAAAAATATTTTATATATTGTATTTTTTAAATATATTTTTATAATAAAATTGTTTATTTTGTAGTATTTATTAATTTT
>JAULJZ010039892.1:0-14589 GCA_032270985.1 Heliamphora pulchella
CCTAGCTCAGTATTACGCCGAGTTGACTAATTTGTGGAACGAGATTGATTATTATTAGAACTTCCATACTTTTGTACTACTGATGCTGCTGCTTTTCAGAAGATGGTAGAAAATGAGTGGGTGTATGATTTCCTAGTCAGCCTTAATGTTAACTATGATCCAATCCGTGTTCATATTTTAGATCGAGATTCGTTTCCTACCCTGCAACAGGCGTACACTTATGTTCAGCAAGATGAGAGCCGCCGTCATACTATGGTTCCTCTATCCAGTCAAGAGCGTTCTGTATTAACTGTTACACCTGTCAACCGAACCGGACCGCTTAGTTATACCAAATCTGGGGAGAAAAGAGGATTAGTAGCCCGAGATTAGCTACGTTGCAAGTATTGCAGTAAATCTCGTCATACTATTGATCACTGCTGGAAGTTATACGGCCGTCGTACTCAGGGATGTGGTGGTGGCCGTAACTGTGGACGTAATGGTCCTATTCGCTCCCACGCTCATCTTTTTGAGATTTCTGCCAACACATCAAGTGAGACTGACCCTCTTTCTAAGACTGAGTTGACTACTCTCAGGCGCCTAATGTGTAGGGTTGACATCTCTCCTTCTATAGCCTCCACTTCTTCCTCCAACTTTGTTCACTTAGGTTTTCTCCTCGTGCACTTAGTGTTGTTGCCTCTCATATTCCTTGGATCATTGACTCTGGTGCCAATATGACTGGCTCTTCTACTTTGTTTTCTCCTCTTACTCCACTTGTTCTGGTAAGGATAAAGTTCGAATAGCCAATGGATCTTTGCCTTCTGTATCCGGTAAAGGTTCTATACATTGCTCTTCTTCACTTTCTTTTATCATTTGTACTTCATGTTCTCAACTTGTCTACTAATCTATTGTCTATTAGCCATCTTACCAACTCCTTAAACTGCTCTGTAACCTTTTTCGTCACTCATTGTGTGTTTCAAAAATTGAAAACGAGAACGATTGACAGTGATAGTGCACATAGTGGCCTGTATTTACTGGATGTTTCGTCTTCCGCTTCTCCTTTGGTTTCATCATCTGACCAAGCTCTCCATGTTGACACCAGCACCATTCTTCAGCAGTTACATCAGTGGCATCGCCACTTGGGGCACCCTTCGTTTGGAGTTTTAGTTAAACTTTTTTCCTTCTTTAGTTAAACATTGTTCTAAAAGTTTTTTTTTTTTTTATGTGGGAGACATGTGAACTTGCAATACATAAACGATTTGTTTATCCTTCAGTCAATAAACGCAGTAATTTTCCATTCACGATTATCCATTCTGATGTATGGGGTCCCTCACCTGTTACTTCTATTTCTGGTTATCGGTGGTTTGTGACTTGTATTGACTGTCATTCCCATGTCACTTGGGTATATTTGCTTTGCACTAAAAGTGAAATTTTTTCATGTTTTCAAAATTTTCACCAAATGGTCCGCACCCAATTTGATGCCAACAAGATTCTCCGTGCTAATAACGGGATTGAGTATCTTGATGGTGGTTTTCGTGCTTATCTGGAGGCTCATGTATTCTTTTCCAAACGAGTTGTGTACGCACTTTTGAACAAAATGGAGTTGCTGAACATAAAAATCGTCATTTTCCCGTTCCCCTTCTCATTACTATGCATGTTCCCAAGTCATTCTGGAGCGAGGCAGTCCTTACCGCTGCTTATCTTATCAATTGTTTGCTCTCTAATATCCTTCAGTTCAAAACTCCTTTGGAGTTTCTTCCCGGGTCTCCATCTATCTCCTCTCTTAAACCCCAAACTTTTGGTTGTACTTGCTTTGTTCATGCATCTAAACACCCAAGTGGCAAATTAGATTCTAAGGCTGTCAAATATATTTTCATTGGCTACTCTGCTACCCAAAAAGAATATAAATGCTATGCTCCTGCCACTCGCAAAGTCTTTGTAAGTATGGATGTTACCATTTGGGAGTCTGAGTCCGAGTTCTTTTTCCGCTCTCCTAAAACATCTCTTCAGGGGAAAACTATAGACTAAAAGAGATGTTGCCCCATAATCACGAGCCTCAAGGTTTAGTTTTATAGATTCTTACCCAACAAGACCCTATTCATAGTGAGGGGGAGAATGAAGAGTCTGGTAAGAAGGAAGCAAAGCAGGATGTTGCTGGACGATTAAATAGAACTGATCTGCATATTTATTCTCAACACCCGAAAGATTAGACTACTCGTGTGCCACTACCACCTTGTCAGTTGCTACCTCCGTCCTCAGATTCTGTTTCTTCCACTAATCAACCTAATAATGAGTCCTCTGTTGGTAATCTTGATACCTGTGACTTCCATATAGCCCTTCGAAAAGGTGTTTAGACATGTACTCAACGTCAAATTTTTCATTGTATCTTATGAATCTTTATCAACCCTACATCGTGCTTTTATTTCTACTTTATCCTCTATATCGATCCCGCAGGGTTAGAAGGAAGCTATTGTGGATCCTAAATGGAAAAAGACTATGGTATAAAGGAAATGACATCTCTGAAAAAGAATAATACCTGGGAATTGGTCTCTCTTCCAAAAGAAAATAAGGCGATTGGGTGCAAATAGGTATTTACAGTAAAACACAAGGTAGATGAATCAGTTGAGAGATTCAATGCAAGGCTAGTTGCTAAGGGCTTTACTCAGACTTATGGTATTTGTTGAGGGATTTTTTTTCTTTCTTTTTTTTTAATTTCTCCAGAATTTTTACTAGTGAGCTTAACCTAAAAGATTAGCTCCTCTAACTACTTATATTAAACCATCTATTATAATATTAACATAAATAACCATCAATATTATGTATAGTCTATAAAACTAAAAATGCCACATTTGGTCACCAAGAAGTCATTGGACAAAAGTAAGAACTAGAAAGCTTATAACAAGTAGTCCACCCTAAAATCTCTGAGAAATTGCAAGCTTTCATTTCTCTTCCAGCATCTCTGCATATACCAAATAGTGCAAACTGTCAACCTTATGGAGCCTCCCAAAACTACTCTCCTCCTTGGCATGACCCTTGATTGTTCAAAATTGGCAATACTCCTAGCTACTCCGTTTAAGTATTATGATACACCAAGCCGATGAAAAAATGCAAGATTGGGACTTCAGAATACTGAGGTGGAAATATATGCATAAAAACAGGAGTAAAAAATAAAACTTAAAATATCTCCATGTAAATAAATAGTTTTTTCTCAATTTCAGTGTCGCTTGGTCACATAATAATAACAATCCAAGCACCCATGCATGTAAGCATTCAATCAAATCATTCACAAGTCTCTATATACTAGGCAAAATCATAGCCATCTTTTAAAAAAAATTTAAAAAAAAAAAAGAAAAAGGAATAATAAAAACGAAGATAGAAAAATTAAAGGAAGCCTCCTAAAACAGCAGCCATGAAATTTTCTTTGTTGTCTTCCGGAATGAAAACTAAGAAAGCACCCAAGGGGAGAAAAACTATTGTAAATGAAGAGGTATTGAAGTAAAACAGAATAGAAATATACACACCACGGCGAATCCCCCCCCCCCCCCCCCCAAAATAATAATAATAAAGAAATAAATAAATATCCTTAGAAACCAAGGAGCACACAAAAACCATGAAGATAAAGAGCTAAGCATAAAATGTTTCAGCTAACAAATACTGAAAACAATGGCAATTATGTTCAACAATACAATAGCAAAAGGTAAAATTTGGACAGAAGCTGACTCTGGACACGTTCAACTGAAAATGCCTGTAATTAGAATAGGAAAAAAGCCTCAATTAAAAAAGGAAGAATTGGGGAGATTAAAAAAGCAAAAGGAAACAATTAAGTACCAAAAATCCTCGAAAAGCTGTTTGGATGCGAGTAGCAACCCATTCTTCTCTCATATTCTGTTGAATTTCAGGTACATCCTGCACTTGGAGGGAGCTAGAAGGGGAACTAGTAGCATCCGGGATTGAATGGATATTTGCATCTAAAACCAGTGGATCAGCATTATGATTGAACTTGTCTTGAATTATGTTAGCATCAATCTCAACTGAATTCTTTCTCCAGTGCTGGAACTTTCCAGTTCTCTGCAATGTCCAGAAAATATGACATGAAATGCGTATGCTGATTCAAACTGTTTCACACTAGTCAATCTATGGAACGAGATTGGCATTAAACAAGTTGTTACTTGTATGTAAATGTATGAACCCTTGGGGCTGGAATATGAGCAGCAAGAAAACATGGAACTTTGTAAAATATTTCTATCCCCTAAATAGAGTTTTTCAAATATATACTAGTGTCAATGACGGTATGACCATGTAGAGGAGATGTAATTTTGAATGAATTATTATCCTCTTTTTTTCATGTCACTCTCTAAGATCCCAATGTTCCATTTTCTACTAAGGAGGGAAAGAATAGCTTATGCTTCCTGAGCTATCAAGAAAAACAAAAGGAAATAGCTTCTGCGTTTTTATCAGCGATAACTTTTTCATAAATAATGAAAAAAGGGAAATTGCCAAGAGTACAAAGGAGGATCTTGTTTTTAGACATTGAACTAAATGTTCAATATTGATTGTTTATCAACGTAACCCTTCTTTCTCGAAGGTTGGAAGTGGCAATTGAAAAGATAACACAATCATGACCGATATTAAGTTAAATGCACATAAGCAATTCAAAAAGACCTGTTCAGATAGCAAAACTGTTGGACAAAGAAATAAGACAACCTAAGAAAATTTCCTCATGCCGATAGCGCAAACAAATAAAATAAAAGAGAAAAAATGAAGCAGATTTCAATGCGAAGATGTGCACGAGAAACGAGAGATCCTTTGGAGATTTCAGTGCGGATGCTTTAAAATATAATATGAGAGTTATATTGAATTATTATAGAGCTACCCTAATCTTTTTTATTTTAATGGATGGCAACAGCAAAACCCAACTTCAGAAGTGGAACACACTAATGTAAACAATGTCATACACAGGAAAAATGGAAAATAAATTTAGCCATAATAGATACCCACATTTTCATCCCCATCCGAAGATTGTGACTTCTGTGATCTTTTTAAACCAATCAATGCTTTAATCCATTTTCCGGAGACACCCATGATGATAACACTCTAGCACTACCAACTTCAGACCTGTCACAGCAAAGATTAAAATCGCAGTACATGAACTGTGCTTCTCATGCATACACATACTAGCAGCAGAAAAGAAAAGCATAGAAACACAATCAATTCAATTCAAGGACAAATTAAAAAGCTTCATGATATAGGCCTACATTTATGCAAAATAAGCTGCTTAAAGCTTGAGCAGAAATTAAAAGGAAAAATAATAATAATTTAGAAGCATATAAAATCTGAACTTGTTGAACAGAAACTCTTGGGTAACCAGCAACAAAGGATTTAGGCAAACTAGATAAAAATGCTTAGCAGCCAATTCCATTTCTTTATAAACCATAATGCATGAAGCGGAAACGGGGGCCGGGAAGCAAGGGAAAAATATTTATACATTTTAATATGAATAAATAATGGAGATTAAAGTGAACCACAATTTATTTTTTGTAAATATAGATAACTATAACCTAAATATGAAATAATATTATAAATTCGAATTGCTTTTCTTATAAACTGGATGGCTACTATAGATTCTCTCATTTGCAGCTTTTCTTTTGTTGCATTAAGATTTATGTATTTGATTCAATTGAGAGCGATGTTCTTTCTCGATGGAAGCGAATATCTAATGAGATTGTTACTCAGAAATGCAAAACTGAGATCCTATAGCAGATTCCCCTTTGTGATGATGCTAATTGGGATATGCTACTTATATCTTTAAGAGTATAGGGTCTATGGATAGGCAGAGGAGGTGATCCATTTAAGGCAAGGAAACCCTCTTTCTCCATTTCTTTTTCAAGTTGTGACGGATGCATTCAGCCATATGATGAAGGCTGCTATACCACCAAGACTAGCTTTCCCGGACAAGGTATATTGTGAAATGGTGGCTCTATAACAAATCTAAAGTACCTTGCGATTGCTGCACAAAGCTGGTCACCATAACAAGGCATACCCTTTTATTTTAAGAAATTCAGGATCTAAAGCATAGGGAGTGATAGAAGCAATTGATCCTAATTCGGTTTTATCAAGACCAAGAGCATTCCTCCAGGATTAAGATTAAGAACAACCAATAGTGGAGGCAGTTGATCTCAACCAGTTGCCATATCCAGATGGCGGTCAGAGATAGGCATTTGAGTAGCGTCAAGTAGGATACAGAGGAGGAGTTATAGTTTTTGTGTCGCATTTGTTATTTACAGCTGACATATGTATTTTTTTCTAGAGAGGAGAAATTGAAATTCTTGATGTGTCTTGCTTTGCTTTGGGGCGCGGCAATTTTGGCTTTGTATTACCTTAGCTAAAAGTGGACTCATTTCAATGAAAAAAGTGGATAATATAGATACCTAGACCCAAATCTGGATTGTCGTATTGGTGCGTTGCCCTCCTATGTGGAATTATTGCTTGGTTCCTCTTTTAAGGGTAAGTCAATAAGGCACTCAATAATTGAGAGATTTGAAAAGTGAATGGCAAATTGGAAAAGACAACTTATTTAGCAGCAATAGATTGCCTCTCATTAAAGGTATATTGTCTTAGTTTGCCAACGTACTTCATGTCCTATTTTACTATTCCTATTTTGTGTATGTATAGACTTAAGAAATTGACGAGGGAACTCCTTTTGAATTGTGTTGGGAAAAGAACTTAAGTATCACTTATTTAAGTGGGATTACATGCTATTACCCAAGGACGGGCAAGTTTTGGCATAAAAATACAAAGTTGTTCAATAAGGCTTTAGCACTGCAAGGGAAGTGGTTGTGGAAGTTTTATAAGAGTGAGTATGCAGAAAAGGTGATTGTGAAAATTTGGTAGTGATTGGAAGCTTTATTTAAGTGGGATTCACTTGTTTCTCCTGTAAATGATGTAATTGTTGTGACAGCTCCATCATACATGTCTCTTATTACATGAATGTATCCCTCTGTCACTCTCTTTCTCTCCAAAACCGACCATATGATATCTCTAGGCATTTTATCATAAGTCTTTTCCAAGTCTATAAAAATCACATGAAGATCTCTCTTTTTTTCTTTATACTTCTCTATTAACCTCCTTAATAAGTGAATTGTTTATAACTCCTAATATTGTCCTCATTTATATCATTTTGCCATCTTTTAAAATATTCCTTCTTCATTTTTCCTATGGCTTGGATCTCATCGATCCACCACCAAGTTTCCCTAGTTATAGGTATTTCTCTTTCGGCTCTCCAAGAACTTCTTTCGATATCCTTTTAATATATTTTTTCATTATACTCCACATAGTATTAGATCTTCTGCTAAATTCCACCTTACTTTTCTTCACACATTTTGTCCCTAAAAATCTCAAATTTCTCACCATTAAGATTCACCATCTAGTTCGTGAGATTCTAATATCTCTTCTCGCTTTATGTTGCCCCTTAATGTGAATATCTAGTACCATAAGTCTATATTGTGACATTAAGCACTCTCCAAGAATGACCTTACAATATTTACATATTTGACGGTCTATGTTTCTATTAAAGAAATAACCTATTGACTTTTATGAGACCCACTCTTAAAGGTTATTAAGTGTTCTTCTCTCTTTTTAAAGAAAGTATTGGTTAATATTAGATCAAATGCTACTGCAAAATCTAAAATTCTCTCTCCGACGTCATTTTGATCACCAAAATGTATTAAGATAATTAATACATACATATTTCTCAATTGTGTGCAAATTTTGAATACACATATATTGAGTTAGTTTTCTAGCTCTACTAACAATCACACGTTGGTTCAAAAGCTACAAAATATATCTTCCAGCCATGGCAAGCAAAAAATACATGACTAAGAACAACTGAGCCACAAATGTATGTATTTAATGGCCAATAATGCAAAGTTGTGCCTGGACAAGAATGTCGATGTGTGCCTCAAGTACATCGCCATATGTATGTAAGATCTATGCATGGTGCAATGTAAAGTCATCTTGTTAATAAAAAGATAAGCATCTATGTCTATCCCAAACCAAGCTTCAGGAGCCTTTGACAAACTGGTACAACCTTTTCACCCAAAATACCTATTAATTGCTAATGAGCTTTGGCTCCACAAGTGGGAAGGATGTATTCCCACATATATCTGCTTGCAATATTAGCTTAGTATCCAAATATAAACAGATGAAGCAGCTTCAATAGTAGAATTGCAGCTATATTCATTTATACAACCCCAGGGAGTTGTGAAGTTCTTCTTTGATGTCACTTTGGTGCGGATTGGATGTTTGGCGAGGAGGTGGTTGAAGTTTTATCCAGCTAGAGGGCAGTAAGGGTCCCGAAGAGTAGGAGGAAGGTGTGGTTGTTGGCGTTGTGGCTATTATGGCTAAAGCGGAAGAGGAGATATTTTGAGGGAGTTGTCACCATTGAATAAACTGAAATGAAATCTTCTTTGTAATGTGTATAGTTGATTGTTTGGAGCATGGAGCACCTCAGTGAATGAAATGGTTGATTTTACAGAGTCCTTATCTTTGTAATTCTTTTGTAGGGGTTTTTGTAGTTTACCCCTTTTTCACAGTAGCGCTTTTGTCGTTCAGCCGTATTTTGTATGGGTTTTTTTTCCCCTTTTGGTATGGGCGGGCAAGTGGCTTTTCCTTAACGCCTTTCCATACAATCTTCTTCACTTATAAAAAATCATTTACCCTCCTGCCACCCCCATTGGCAGAGCTATAATCATTTAACTTGCCTAAAAATTAACAATCAAATATCTGAAAAATAAAAGCGGCAACACTCCCGCGCGGGGGGGGGGGGGGTGAAAATATAACAGTAAATTGGAACATTAATTATTAAATGTAAAAAGAATAAAACTAAAGTACAATAGCAAATTGGAAGATGCAAGCAGCAAGCAAATGCCTAATAGCAATCCAAAGGGAAAATGAACTTTGGTATTGTCATGGCAGAAACTTTTGTGATGAACCTTGTAGGCACTACAACCACCCTCCTCTACTGAAGAAGCTTTGAATGGAAGGCCTTCACTACATTAGAGCAGTTGATTGAATTTGATGAAGTCAGCCAAAGAACTTGCATCTTTATGCATCCCACTTCAAATTTTACCCTGAAATATAAATTCATTGTAAATCCTACTCTCAAATTCTGGCTGCATCAAGAAGGGAAAAGGTTGGAGCAAAAGCATACAAAGCAGCATAAATACACATACGGAACCACGAACATAACTAATAACTTTTTAAGTCAAAAAACACGACAACAGCCAGATTTACAGTCCTCATTGGATCTCAAAAAGTTTTAAGGAGGGAAGAAGAAGAAGAAGACAGATTGAGATAGGTGTGACAGGACTCCACCATGCACCCTACAAGCTGACATGTTGGAGGCATGACCAACAACCTATCCTCTGGGGACGAGCTGTAAACTCAACTGTTTCAGAACTTAGTAATCCTCTTGGGGCCAGGCGGCAAGAGATTTATTTCTTCTGAATTCCTGGCATGGATCCCCTGCCCTAGAACGGATTAGGTGAGGAGATTAGTCTAGGTACATGTAAACTAGCCTAGACACCCTAACGGCTAAACAAAAATAATAATAATAACACATCCAATGCAAATTAAGATAAATGGAACACCTAGTTATAGAGAGGCAAAATTATCCTAAAACCCATGTGCAACTCAAACTCTGTTTCAACAAACCATAACAACTCTTTAAATGACAAGGCCCATGAGCTACAGATCTTGAAGATTCAAAGAATTTCCCCATACATCTGAAGACATTGATGAACATTAGTTATCCAAAGTTCAAAGAGCTTATAATGCAAGTGACCATGGTTGTAAGCAAAGCCCAAGTTGATAAAACCAGACCAACTCAATTTGATTCTATCAAATATATCACAAGACAATAGTAGATTCCTCGAGATGCAGTTTGACAAATCTATGCCGGCTAAATCCAAAAACCTAACCTCGATTTAAGCACAGAGTAAGAAAGATTCAGCAAAGTAAAAGATCAAATCCAGTGCATAAACAATGCAGATCGACAGATCGTGAACTAGACACCGACAATTCACAAAGGAAACATTGCACTGTCACAATGCCGAACATATACAGATAAATGTACATACATATATAAGAATGTAGTTGAAATACCATGGAGGTAAATTCACCTGGATTCTGAAAGGCGTTGAGGAGAGAGAAGAAAAAGGGAATAAACGAAAAGTGAAAGTACCTTTTTTGGCCGTGGATAGATCGATTTGTGAACAAAATGTCAAATTTAAGTCAGCATCTGTGCTCATCTTTTACTGGACCAAATTGCGAGCTTCGAAGATCGAATTTGATTTGATTGATTGATTGATTGGTATTTGGTTTTCTCTCCCTGCCTATACTCTCTCTCTCTCTCTCTCTCTCTTCCCAAGAACTGCTAAAAAGGCAAGCAGACGCGGGTGGGCAGTGGAGTGGGCTAATGTCCGCCGGGTGGGCTGTGGAGTGGGCTAATGTCCGCCGGGGTTGAGGTTAGCACGGGCCGGACGTCGTCGTTTGGTAGGTGTGGTGCGGACGTGTCACTATCATGCATGCAAGTAAAGAGTCAATCACGGGATTTTATCGGTCCCCACCGGCTCGATCTGGTTGTTACCGAATATTGGTGTCTATGGGTTGGGTAGGACAATGATTCGAGTGTTTGTTTAATTAAAATTATAAATTTATAAATTATAATTAAAAAAGTATTTTTATAATTTTAAATAATAAGATTTATATTTTGACGATTTAAAATATAAAGTTATAAGAATACTTGTTTTAAAAAAATTTTCAGGTAAATTATGAGTCAAAAGATATAATTTTAACGAAAATACTATTTCTTTCGAAATAATCTATCGAAATTATTTGACTGAAAAAAATAATGCGCCATGTGTTTCTAGTTCAAATATTTTTATACTTGAATTATGGTCAAAAGAATTTTATATATTGTGTTCTTTTTAATATATTTTTATAATAAAATCGTTTATTTTGTAGTAATTATTAATTTTATTACTAACATACAAAATTAAGTTAATTGAATATTTTTAACTACATGATCAGATTATGATTGTTTATCACTATTTTTTTGTAAAATTATATTACTATTTATTTATATTTTAACAAATGTGATCTACTCACAAAGTTTAATTAATTTAATTTTTTGTACAAATAATCTACTTAATAAATATTACATAATAAATAGTTTCAATAATAAAAATATATAATAAAAAAAGACCAAAGTAATAAATTAATTGCATCCAAAGTAAAAAATACTGAAAACATTCTTAGTATCAAAAATAGTGAGAATATCCTCCCTGTATATATATATATATATATATATATATATATACACGTGTGTGTGTGCGCGCGTGCGCACGTGTGTGTGTCTGTATGTGTGTATTATACAACAATACATTACAAGTAAGGAATCCTTTGTAATTGAGGATATAGATGATTGAGAAGGTGGCAATTGTCCAATATCTTCCCAGATAGGCATTGGCAACAAAAGCTCTGATCAGCGGCGTGATGTAGCAAGCACCAGACCAACCTGGTTAGTTTTTAGAAGCCGTTATACTCGACTGTCTTGAAGTAAATCACCAAATTGGAGTTCATTCCATAGTAAGCTAATCTTTCACAGCACTCATTCCATGCATAAAATTAAGAAATCAGCAAACGTCTTTTTCGCTGTGATAGAAGCTCACATGAGCAAATAAATAGAAAAAAAGTTACCTAGAATGTAAAGGCAAGTCTTTCAAGTCCTATTTCTTTCTTATTGGCAGAATTGCTGTGGTAATCTACCGTCCCACCCTTCGTATAGCTATCTTCTTCTGCCATAGTCTTTTTCTCCTACTGGTGTGCGCTTGATTTTCTATTCTCTATGTTTAGGAATTTAGTCAAACACTTAAGTAAAACTCAATAGATGAGTTAAAACTGCAATATATAGAAATTAACAATTGGGAATGAATTTTTGTGTTTTGTTTTTATAAAAATGTGAATGTTTCAAGTTAAACAACTATGAACTATCATTGGAAGCAAGGTGGGAGGAAAAGATGTTATCACCGATAAAAAATACTAAAAATTTTCTCAGTGTTAAAAACAGTAAGAACATTCTCACTATTGTGTGTGTAATCACTGTGTGTGTGTGTGTGTATCCATGAATTATGACTATGCCATTATGTCGAAGGAAACGAAGATCTTGACTAGAGGATAGAAATCAAATAAGACAGCTTTGGTAAAACCATTCCAGGGATGGGGACACCATCCTCCGAAAACGTAAACAAACTCTCCGAAAACAACCAACCAAGAAGAAATGGTGAGAGCGCCCATAGCGCCGGGAATTCCCCAGCCAAGTTTGTAGACAAAGAGCCAGAAGACGAGGAGGTGGATAAGGAAGGAGGATGAGAAAAGCCAGGCGACAACCATGTTCTTAAGCTGGGCCTACTGGTACATCTAGATGGTTAAGCTAAAGACGAAGCTATAGGCGAATGCGACGAATTCGGTCAAATTTTTTGATAGTTTTTTTCGGTAAAGGTAGCACTGCTCTAATTTTAAAAGTGAGCTACAGCCATGAGTCCCATTTCACTAAGCTATTTAGGGATAAATCCCACCAGAAAATTTATATCCCAATAAGTCCTTTTTGCTTGTAATGTTTCAAAAATGCCCTTAATGAGAATAGAATAGAGAGAGTAAAAGGAACGGGAGGGAGAGAGAGAGAGAGAGAGAAAGAAATTTCTTTTATACAATTAGTTTACATTTCTAAAATTTAGAATTATATAACTTTCAATATATGTATTTATATTTGATAATATTTTTATTTTTAAAAACTTTTCACAGAGATCTATAAAATAAAATTTATATTGAATACGAAATTTTTTAAAAAATAAAATGAGAAATTTTTATTTTCATAACAAAATAATAATCTTCTCATATTGTTCTAATTATTATGTAGTGAAATATTATGTTGTCATTGTTGATGGTTCATGTAACATATCAACTCTCATTAATATGCATTGGACATTATGCAATTATCACTATATTCTCATTTAGATATTATAACAAACCATGTTTTTTTTGAAATAAAAAATGTACTCATCCCTGTGTGGGTATACTACTTTCTCATAATGTTCTCATTGTTAAGTAATGAAATATTATGTTATTATTTCTATATTCGCATTATGATATCATGCCACAATGTGTTCTTTTCATCACCACGTAAGTTGTTATGCCGCATTATGATAATGTCACAGTATTCTTATTGTTATGTAGTGAGACATTATATTATTATTCTTATATTCATACTATGATATCATGATACATTTCTATGTTCTTATCATTATTATGGTTGTTATCATCATGTAAGTTTGTCCTGCAATTTTGTATTATAACTGATACATATGTTTTCGTTGACATTTCATATTGGACTTATTTTACTTCCCGACGGACCCGTGTGTGGCATCGATGGTGTGACCTGCTAGTGCGGCTGCACAAACACCCATTGCGCAGGCACTCGTGTCACCAAGCTAGGGTTTGTGAGGTTGGGAATGAAAAAAAATGATTTATCAATGAGCTAATGGTATCATGTTACATTAAATTAGAAATAATGTTATTATGTTGTAAAATGATAAATTTATTTCTCATTACATTAGGTTTTCAATACACAAAAAATTATATCATGATAAAAACACTAACTTAAATGTATCTTAATATTGTATTGTTATTGCAGTTGTGTTTGAGAATTCGAATGCAGTTGTGTTTGAGAATTCGAATGTAAATATTCAAATTCAAAATGCTACAAATATAAAACTTATATATCATTATTGAAAATGTTTTAAAATGAGAAACTCATTTCTCATTACATTCAAGTTTCTAATACACAAAATATTGTACCATGATAAAAATAATAAATGCATTATGTAATGAGACCTAAAAATAAATTTTATATTAATGATGTGAAATTTTACCTTTATTATTTGAGTCGTTAAAATGTTCACATTGATTTAAATGGAATAATAACAAGTACTCACAATGATAAAATGCAAATAATATTGAGATATTATACAAAATGATAACATTATTTTTCATTTAATCAAGTGGCTTACATCCATAATATCATAGCATAGTCAAGATACGAAATGCATTACGTAATGAGAATTGAAAACTAAAATTCACGTTAATAATATGAACTAAAATTCACGTTAATTGAAAATTAAAAATATTCTCATTGCTATATGTGGGTACACTATGTTCTCATAATATTCTTATTATTTCTTATAATGTTCTCATAATAGTATGGATCTATTGGCATAAATAATGACTATTTAAAATTCAAATTCACATAAAAAAGAAAAGTATATATAGTCTATATACACATAATATATTGCTTGTACAAAGAAAAATCAAAATCACAATAAAGTAAATAATAATGTAAATAGTAATATCCTCTAATATAGTAAGGATATATTGACATAAATAATGACCATATAAAGGAAAGTCAAAATCACAATAAAATAGATAATGATACAAATAGTAATATCCTATAATATAGTAGAGATATATTAGCATAAATAATGGCCATTCAAAAATTAA
>JAULJZ010039903.1:0-37081 GCA_032270985.1 Heliamphora pulchella
AGCTGAAAGGTGGCAAAAGAAACCCGCAACTCATCCTCCACAATCTGCAGTGTGTCAAGGATCCGTGTCACCAACTCTAGCCACTCCGTCTCCACAATAGGATCAGGATCTCCAGCAAAGGTAGGCAGATCCATGCGCCTAAACTCCTGCATCGCCACAGTAGCCCTCGCCTTAGGCACCCTCTCCCTAACAGCCTCGCCTCTAGAGGTCTCAACCAATTGCTAGATAGAGCCAACCACCACACGCAACAACTCTGTCGCGTCCATCGGTCCCAGGGGAGCATTAGCATCCCCAGCATCATGGATAGGAACATCCCCCTGGCTAACAGCACGGCCACGGCCTCGACCACGGCCTTGCCCTCATCTCGCAGACATCACGTCTATATGAAAGAAAACAACATATAAGATGCAACACCTAGCATGAACATAAACGCTAAACACCTAGCATGCTAACATATAGCCACATAGGTTCATGCTAAACAAACCCCACATACCGAGGAGAACCAACAAGAATGACACGTCAATCCGGTTAACTTACTCAGGTTCCCTGCTAGAAATCACGTGAGCTAAACGCGTTTTTAACTTGGCCCCTAAGTTCGTTAATCCAAACGCCCAAAGGCAGGACTATCACTCCTAAGATTCAACCCTCATGTTCACATATACACATCATTCACGTATGACCCGCATGCTATCACGTCCATGTTATCAAAACATCTAAACACATGCAATCAAGCACACGCAATCAACCTCACACAGTGATGTAACCTCTTCCCACAGCTCTTAGGTATTTGAACCCAGAGCTCTGATACCAAGTTGTCACGCCCCTAACTCCGGGCCACGAGAAACACCCATAAATAACCAAACATGATACCCAATCGAGAATGCACTCTTAAAATAAACCATACATGCATTATATATAAACGCCAAAGGCTTACATCACACGGCTCCAACGCCGAAAAATATGTTATAGCATACATGTATAAAGCTAACAAAAGGAAGATTAAAACTCTTCCACCTTTTCAGCACCCCGAGGTCAACCAACGTGACCGGTACCTGAAGAAAAGAAGAATCCCACACCGTGAGCTAAGACTCAGTAAAAACTAGACAAGCATGCAATATAAACAAAACATACTAGGAAACCAAAGTGTAGATTTAGACTCTCTTTCAAGCCTTGAAAATAGTTTTCACATGCAGACGGGAAAGCGATGATACAAACCATGTTTTGGACTCACTCATAGGAGCTTGAAAATAGTTGAAAAAGGATTTTTAGGTCACGATCCACGCGACTCTTAAAAATAATTTGAAAACTGGTCGATCCGTTCCATAATGCAATACATGCAATCTATGATACATACAACTGGCTCTCATACGCCACAACCACAGATCTAACAACCGGCCCTCACACGCCGCAACCATAGTCCTAACGCTGAGATAAAGACCCGTACATAAATATACATTCTCGGGATAAAACCGTATACTATGAGGTAAAACCATTGACCAAATCGCGGGGTAAAACCGTACACCGCGGGATAAGACCGCACACCACGGGATAAAATCGTAAACCAGACCACGGGATAAAATTGTAAACCAAACCACAGGATAAAACCATATACTATACCGTAAACCACGGGATGGAACCGCTGACTACAAATTATACCACGGGATAAAATCGCATGCCACGGGATAAGACCGCATATTACAGGATAAAACTGAAATTAACGGGTTAACATCGAAAACTATGGGATAACACCGAACATTCCTATGCATAACCTAATCAGGATTTAAATGCATATAACATACCACATACACCACGTGTATGTGTCCCACAGATCCATCACATCCATGCCTAATAAAACTCTGAGTTCTACAGCATGTAACCACGATACACATAAGATATCTTGCCATGTAATCCATACATGAATAAACAGTTATAAATGCACATAACCATATAACCCGACAAGACATTCATGCCACACACCCGTCATTCGATGACCGAACAACCCATCCACAAATTAGGACCCGTCCACACACAGGGAGAACCAACACCTAATCCGGAGATCAATACCAGAACCTCCCACATAACGATTCTCACTAGAACCCCATCATAAACCAAACCACGAACCCACACGTTGCGCACATAACCAGCACTCACACAATCTTGCCACAAACCCAAAACTAACCATGCGCGTCATACCCGAAGACGGCATCACATGAACACCTCGGGCCACCACACGATCCCCAAAACCACAACGCCATTAACCAAACTCAAAAGGAATCCACAGGTATTTGAATCGATTAATTCCCATAAATCAATCAATTGAATACCATAGGACGCCAATCAGAAACCAAAACCCAACCACAGAACCACCAAAACACACCCAAGCACTTCAGTCGACCGAACCAAGCCCCCAGTCGATCGAAGACCACACTGGAAAACCAGAAATGCCCCAACACACGGTTTAGTCGACTGACCCTATGAGTTCAATCGACCGAACCCCAAAACCACGATCCAGTCAACTGAACCTATGAGTTCAGTCGACCGAACTCACGCAGAAATCGTTTTTAAGCTACGGGTTCAGCCCTCCAAACCTCAAATCGAAGCTTCCAAACTCCAAATCAACATCTGTGAACATCCTCACTCCTAGGCCTAACACCAAGACCTCAAAAGAAACTCCCGATACCCGATTTCATCCATGAAATCGACAAAAAACCCAATTTTAACCCAAAAATCCAACCGTACAAAAAATTAGATCTACAACAATTCGACCAATAAAAAGACCCCCGATTACCCATAGCACCCTTATAACACATACAGGTCTAGAGTCCTATATTGGTGAGTTTAAAACTCGACGCCTCGAATCACGTGCAAAATCGAGCTTCGCAAGAATCCAATTTTGATCGGATGGTTGTGTAGCCCGCGATGCCAAAAGAAATGATCCGCTGTTGAATCGTTGAAAATCGAGCCCCGGGCCCCCAAAAATTTAGAGAGAAGGCATAGAGCAAATGAAAAACTTAGGAGTCAAGTTTTGAAAAATATCTTTTGAAAATATCTAACTCCAGATATTTGTAGGCCTCCAAAATATTTTTTTTTTAAAAATTTTTTTAAGAATCGTGCCACAACGGCCTACGGCCCCAGGAACCTATCCCGTATGCATATCTAAGTCCGATCATGCATCAAAAGCATTAAAAATATGCTCGAACGAAAACACGTAACGCGCATCCGGAAACGCAGAAAAAAAAACGGGTCAAGGTCTCACATCTTTTCTATAGCCATATTGATTAGATGCGCCATCAAAATACAGAGTCCATTGGTCGTCCTTGATTCCCATAAGTTGCTCGTCGGGGAATTGAAATTTTATGTCTTCGTCTCCCTCAATTGGTTGGTCCGCTAGAAACTCTGCTACTGCTCTGCCTTTTACTATCTTCTAAGTGGCGTACCTGATATCAAATTCTGATAGCAATAACAACCACTGGGCAAGCCTTCCCATTAGTGCCGACTTCTCGAAAAAATATTTTAGCGGATCCATCTGAAAAATTACATTCACTGTGAAAGACACCATGTAATGCCTTAGTTTTCGGGAGGCCAAAACTAAAGCCCAGCATGCCTTTTCCATTAGCGTATATCATATCTCGAACCCAGTTATCTTCTTGCTCAAGTAGTAGACTGTCTTCTCAATTTTAGTTTCTCCATCTTGTGCTAGCATGCATCCCATCGCCGAGTCAGTCACTGATAAATAAGGAATCAGTGACCTATTAGGCTCAGGAGGAGCCAGAACATGTGGGTTTTGTAGGTACTAACGCAAAACTTTGAAGGCGTCTTTGCATTTATGATCCCATTCGAACTTGACTCCTTTCTTCAGTAGGCAGAACAGCAGCTTACATGTGGTTATCAGCTTTGCTATGAACCGTTTGATGAACTATATCTTGCCTGGAAAGCTGCTAACTTCTCATTCAGTCTTTGGAGAAGCCATTTTCATGATTGTCTTGATTTTCGACGGATTGACCTCGATTCCTCGTTGAGTAATCATGAATCCAAGCATCTTCCCAGTGGTGACTCCGAAGGCGCACTTCTATAGGTTGAGCCGCATCTTGTACTTTCTGATTATTTCAAAGAACTTCTGCAATGCTACAATGTGGCCATCTTAATCCTTAGACTTAACTATCATATCATCGACATACACTTCGACTTCTTTGTGTATCATATCATGCAGCAAAGTAGTGGCAGCCCTTTAATAGGTTGCCCCTGCATTCTTTAAATCGAATGGCATCACACGATAATAGTAGGTGCTCTACGGTGTAGTAAATGTTGTCTTTTCTCTGTCTTAAGGGTTTATTAGGATCTGATTGTACCCGGAAAAACTGTTCATGAATGATAATAGAGCATGCCCTGCTGTGCTATTTACCAAAACATCAATATGCGACAACGAAAAATCGTCCTTTGGGCTAGCTTTGTTGAGATCCCAAAAATCTACACAGACTCGGATGCGTCCATCTTTCTACAGAACCAAAACAATGTTGGTCACCCACTTCGGATACTCAGTTACCATAAGGAATCCAGCGTTGATCATCTTGGTGACTTCTTCTTTGATCTTCAGAGCCCATTCTGGCCATATCTGTCTCAATTTTTGTTTAACCAGTTTAGCATTAGGATACAAAAAGATATGGTGTTAGATAATATCGGGATCAATACTAGCCATATCCTTGTAAGACCATGCAAAGACACATTTGGATTCTTTTAATAAGGTTATTAATTACTCACGTTCAACTAAAAATAATGAAGACCCAATTTATACAATTTGTAGATTAGTTTCATTACCCAGATTAATTGACAAAGTTTCTTCAATTATTGGTTGAGCGCACATTTCTTCTTCTCTTTTTTATTAAAAGTTTTATTTCTTCAGGGACATACTCGTCGAATTTAAAATCTCAAAAAGTGTATGAAATAAATCAAATAAAGCAGAGTAACCAAAAATCTTGCTCATCTCATTGCTATTAAAGAGGGAATGGATTACAAGATCAAAAGCAGCAGGAGATAATACACAGACAGATGTGCCCTCAAACTTAACAAACAAATCATCAGACAGAAATTCACGAGAGTCAGACTTGGACTCGAGACCCATGTAATGCAGAATACAAAAGTCCAGAGACTAATTATTAACAGTTTTTGACATAGCATCCACGATAAGGCTGGTATAGTTAGTTGGTACTCCGTAACCCATCATCAAGCAGCTTTGATCAGTTATATTTATTTGAGACATCTTCTCGTTGAACAATGCCCCCATGTCAATGTCATCAAACTGATCTGTCCAGTCTTCATCCTCTTGAATCCTCTTTCCCTTCTCTTCTTCCACGACTTTCACTTCTTCGGAATCAAATAATTTGCGACTGAAGAAGATCGTTAGCCCCGGCAACCTTTGGTTGGTTTTCTCCTCAAACCATGGTTCTGGGAAACCACAGTAAAGAAAGTCTTCTCCTTCCTTGATGAAATAACCATTCAATGTTCCTTCATACTTGCCTTTCTTTCCTCTCTGCCATTTCCTTGGTTCTTCTAGATCTTTATCTGTCGGCTTATACCCCAGGCCAAAGCGCTGCGAGGTTGGTAACACTTGGATGGGCTCTGGAATTCCTTGTTGTTTGCAACCCAACCCTATTCCCAGAAAATAGGACATGCGCCTCATTATTGTAACAGTGTAGGGATTGACATAGCTCTTTTCCTCTTTCAATAGCATTTGTACTGCTATAGTCTCGTCAAAACTGAATCTGCTCAAAAACATGTCTCCTTCTCCGTGCTGAACCTCCAGGAGAGTTGAGCCATCTTCTCTTGGGACTTGAATACTATCTTCCCCATAGATTGTCAGCATTGCCCCCTTTTTGATCAACCTCAGCTTCTAGTGAAGGGTGGAAGGTACTGCTTAGACGTTCGGGTCATGAAGCCATGGCTTTCCCAGCAACAAATTAAAAGATGCCAACACATCCAGCACATAAAATTCGATCGAAGTCTCTAGTGGTCCAATCGATACTGTGAATGACACTAAACCGAGCACATCTCACATTGTGTTATCACAGGCCCAAACTCCCTGGTTGTTGAGTGTGAAATGATCTGGCTTCAATCCCAAGCAGACGGCCGTTATGAGTGGGCAGACATTCAATGCTAAACCATTGACAATAAGCGTTACTGGAACCCACTTCTCCAGACACCTGACGGTGATGTGCAATGGCTTATTGTGATTTTTTCCTTTTAATGGTAAATCTTTATTTGAAAAAGAAATTACCTTAGGTCTGTAACTGGCAATATCAACTCGATCAACTGCTTGGGAGTCGCATCTATCGAAACATTAGCCTTATCCAGAACCTTCAACACGGCTTGTCGATGCTGGTGTGAAGCCATCAACAAACCTCAGATGTTGATATTGGCCTAAGTCGTATTCAGTTGCTTTAGTACAGTGTCGTCTTCTTCTTCTTACTCCTTCTCTTTTTCTTTTCCACTTGGTTGCCCTTTTTTGAATTGAGCCGGCTTGAAATGTCGCCCACTCCTAGTCAGATGTTCTACCCCTTTCTCAGAATCCCATAATCCTGGCATTGTGTTCTCGATTTGTCTGATCTTGGTAACATACAAAGAACTTTGAATTCCCACAGGTCATCCAGATTGACGCACTCTGATCTTCCCTTCCTTTCTTCCTCGTCTTCTATTGCCCATGTGTTGTTGATGTAATCTAGCGCCCAGATGTCTTCCCCGATGTAATCCACTTGCTGTTCTTAGGTAGCCCAAAATTTAGTCTATTCATCTCCATCTGACTTTAAGACCTTTTGAACCAACCAGTAAGACTGTATTTCAGTAGCATAATCCTCCTCCTCAAACAGTTGAGGAAGAGTGACGCCATCTATTACATGATCGAATCCATACGACCGTACAGGGTAATCTAACGGCCAGTCATCATCCTCATTGTACTCTTCTTAATTACCAACCTGAACCATCATCTGATATCCTTCCTAAGCATTGTCATTCCATTCTTTCATCATATCCCATCCATTTTTAGCCATAATTAAGGAACAAAATTGATCTTTAGCAGTTGAAACATGTGGATGCGAAAAGTGTGCTGGACAGATGTAACGACTAGTATCCTCTGACTCCCCTAGCAAAATCAAATTCACCCCTCCCTGCTTAGTATGGTTCGACAGCGGATTGGTTGTAACATTCGATTTCTAAGCAGCGGATGGCGGTGGAATGACCTTGTTGTCGATATGATCCTAGATTTCGTGGTGCAGCCTCATACATTTGTTGGTCAAGTGTCCATGACCTTGGTGAAAGGCACAATACTGGGAAGCATTATATCTTGGTGATAGGGGATCGGGTATAGGCATTGGATCCAAAAGCTTGATTAGCCTCGTCTCGATAAGTCGATTAAGAGCTGTGGACAAAGATATATTGAGGGGAGTAAAAATTCTCCTCGGCTTCTAATGAGACTACTGGTTATTAACTTGTTGCGGGGTGAAAGATGAGGGATTGAATTGCTTGGCATGGGGGTTCAGCAAATTAACCTCGTTTGAATGGGAAATTAGGTTGGTAGCAAGGTTGGATTAGTTCGGGTTGTTAGCAGTGTATGTTCTTCTCAATTTCTGACTCATCTCTAATTTCTCAAAATCACCAGCCTGGATAGCATCTTCAATCTGAACACCTACATTGAACAGTTGCTCAAATGTGGACAATGGTTGTGTAATCAAGTATCGCTTCAGCGGAGACTACAGGTTCTTCACCACAATTTTTACTTGCTCTTTTTCAGTTAGCTAGCTGGTCATCTTAGCCGTCTTTCCTCTCTACCTGGTTAGAATGTCCACAAAATACTCTCGGCCCTCCTGCCAGGTGGTTTCGAGTTCTCGGGTGGTGACGTCCAACTGGATGTTATAGATGTACTAACTAACGAAGGCGGTGGCAATGTCTTCCCATGTCCTGGTCTTTGCAACATCCAAAAAGAGAAACCATTTCTGGGTTGCCTCAGAGAATGATCGATGGAATAATTGGGCCTTTAGCTGATCATCAATTCCCATGGGGGATAGAGTACCGACATACATCCTCAGATAAATTCGGGGATCTCTGGTGCCGTTGAACATCTCCATCTCCAGCATCTTGATTTTTTTTGGCTGTTTGGCATATGGAAATAAGCATAAACTGCCTACATCCAGTATGTATTCTTCCACTCCCTTCACATTTCTCATTACTTTTTCCATTTGATCAATCTTTTCTGCCAGTGCGGACTCCCTAGATTGAGTTGTGTTTTCTTCCTTTATCGCAACCTGACGTGGAATCTGTGGTGGTATAATAACCGATGGCACTTCTTTCCCTTGGTTATCTGCCCAGAAGTCTTCTTCGTTCTCATTTATATCATCTTGTTGCTCGTTTACCTCGGCAAGCGAGCTTGGATTACCCGAATTTGAGTCTGACACTAGTTTTGGGTTTGCATCTGCTGTTCAACTGCCCTCTGTATCTCAGTGATTGCCCTCATCAGGGCTGTCAAGTTCAACTCATTCCCTGCCATTTAAGGTGATTATGCTGCTTGTTCGAATATTCTATAGAGTCTACCTATTTCTGGCTGAGCCCAAATAGGCACTGGATGTGAATCTTCTAACTCAATGATCTAAACCCGAAGTAAAACTTGAATCCCAAAAGCAGAATCACCAGTATCAGACACTTCTCAGAAAGAATCTCGATAACAAGTAGCCAACACTCCAAATACCAAAGATGGATGACCACGAGCAGATATAACTACCGAAACAGAAATATGGCCCTGTTAGGCTCATACTAGCAATATAATGACTGGAAACCCCAACACCCAAGAACCAATCTCAAAAATCGAGTGAGGGACCAACATAACTCCAAAAAGAAGGTTTACCCTAAGATTCTAAAGGAAAAATGGCAGAACTCCGGCAAGAAAACAGCTCTAAGGCAAACGAGACCTTAAAACAAGAACCTGAACGGGAGTTTGAAGAAAGCGAGCCTAAACAAAACTAGGGGTATAAAACCCACAACCTAAGAAGAACCCGTAAGAGAGAGGAAAGCGATCCTAAATGTTTTAAGCCAAAACACAGGCATGACCCTAAGAAGAAAACTAATGACACAAAAACTAAACAAGGTGAAGATCAAAACCCAGGTAAGAACCCAAAGGAAAAGTTTTCCTAATCAACAAAGGATAACAGAAAACCCGGTCCAAACCCAGAAAAGAGAACTAGTCCAAGCTGAACAAACAAACAACCAAAAAAATCCTAATAAATGCAAATAAAACATACAATTAACAAAATAAATAATCCTACTGGTTCCGCAGCACCTAAAGGAAGGTTCTAAGCTACTATATGCAGAAATGGCAGATTTTTGTCAATGATTAGGGTACCTTTTGAATAGAGTCAAGTATATACCTCCCATGCCTGATGTGGTATATGACATGGTCAAGCGGTACACCATAACTCTTTTACCACACCTGTGAAAGTGTGCAGCCAGTAAGGATTGCCCATCTTCCCAACATAGCCTTGAGACAGTAAACTGACCGAGGTATCGAATTGACCAGGCAGGGGGCTAAAAATAATGAAAATGCGTGCGAGAATGAAAATGAGAAATTCATATTAAGAACCAATGATGTTTTCAAGTCGAGCCCACTTATTTGATTTTATAAACTAATCCCTAGCAGAGTCGCCAAAAAATACTGTAGTATTGGAATTTAGGGTTTTGTTTAAAAAAATAAGAAAATTCAAGAAATGTTTTGAAAATACTTTAACACCTTAAAAATCATGTTTTGAAAACCCTTTTTTGTGAAAAATGGAGTTGCCACTTGGTTTTTGAGAAAAAAAAATGAGCAATTGATCTTTAAAATGGTAACTAGAGAAAACAAGGGTTCGGAAGCTAAGGTACGAACTGGAGAAGGTGTTAGGCATCCCGTTCGCCCAATCGTAATGTTGGCCTCTACTAATCATTATTGGTTCTTAATTAGATTTCTCAAATGTATGCAAATACAGAAAATGGGGACAAAGAGAGAACATCCAAAATCAAATAAGGAAAATACATAACATATGTATATAGAACGCCAAATAAAGCAACTAGCAAAAGAAAATCCTAAGTCCTACGGCATGCAAGTTCTAACTAAAAGATACATGGAGCAAACTTGCATACAATATCACCAACTAACATATGCATGATATGGTATTAAATCAAAAGAAATATAATCCAAAAAACCTCTAGATTTTAATTAAAATTACATACAATATTGTCAAATAATCAAACATCCTAGATTATCCTAATTATGATTTTTAAGCAAAATAAATAAGCAAACATGCTCCAAAATTACCTAATTACACTCAAATGGAGATCACATGTTAATTACCAACAAAATAATAAAAGATGTTACTTAAAAGGGAATTAAATTATGAAAGTAACAACTATCACATATAAATGTAATTGTCGCTATTTACCTAGAAAATGTTAATAAACGGACGAAATATTAATGATTATGACCGTATAAATGTGAGTGCACCAAATGTGACAGTAACGACATTGAAAATAACAATTGCCATATATGTTGGCACTATTTTGATGAATTCAAGTGCAACAACATGCAAAGTGTGAATGTGCAATGTGGACAAAGTAAAACTAGAGTTTGTTTCTATAACATGATTTTAACTAAACTTAACTAATCTAAATATGCTTATTGTAATTAACTAAATGCTTGCGATCTAATCAAACAAAATGAGATAATTGGATCAATTATGTAAGCAACATGAATTAGGCATGAGGAAAGGTATCAAAACTAACCCAGCCACCCCAGAGGAGAGGAAGTGGGGAAAGAAGGACTGGAGATCTTAAATAGAATACTTGAGTCGCTACTATCCGGGTGAATCCTCGGGTAAGGGAGTAGTGATCAACGATCTAATACTCGGGGAATGCACCAACTCCAGTTAATGAATCGAGAATCTGACAGAGTATCGGTATACTGAGACTCGTACTTTGGCAAAGTAGTAGGGTATCAGCGTCAAGATTCGAACTCTCTCGGTACTTCGACAGAGTACCCCTCTCTCAAGATCTGTCATTGAAACGTACAAGAGGTACGATATTTATAGAGTTCATCAACCAATGAGGTGCTGGCACGTTTTGGGACACGTCGGGATTTTTAGAGTTGGCGACCGCCAGGTATGGAGTTGGCGGTTGCCAATAAGAATCAAGTTTCCAAGGGTTTCTTATGGCGGTCGCCACAATAAAGTTGGCGACCCCAAGGTTCAAAGGTGGTGACTGCCACTTTGGCTAGGGTTTCCAAGAGATTTTTATACAGGTCGCCACAATCCAAGTTGGTGGTCCCACAATTCAAAGTTGGCGGTTCAAGGTTTGGACAATGTAGGTTCACTGATTTGAAGGATTTAACCATCTGGTTTGAGTACTGAGTTTAGATCATTCCCTGAGGATCGTTTAGAAACACCATTCCACTTGATTTCATCATTGAATTCACTCGGACCAACCTAAGATTAGGCGGGGTCGAATTGGGGTGTCTACACAGCACGAATGACGACTTCCTGTGGCCGCACATTAATGTCTTGGTAGATAGTATAACGAAGCACGCCCTCCTGTCATTCATGGACGGCTTTTCTAGGTACAATTGGATCCTAATGGACCTCGAAGACAGAGGGAAGACAACATTCACTACACCTTGGAGCACTTATTGTTACCGTGTAATGCCATTCGACTTGAAGAATGCAAGGGCTACCACTATCTTATTGCATGATATGATACACAAGGAAGTCGAGGTGTATGTGGATGATATGATTGTTAAATCCAAAGATCGAGACGGCCGTCTCATAGCGTTGCGAAAATTCTTCGAAAAGATCAAGAAGTATAAGATGCAGCTTAACCCACATAAGAATGATAGCAAAATCAGATGAAAGACTTCTCTTATTTGATGAAAGAAGACTGCAGGTTCTATTTCATATAATAGGATACCAAATAAGGATAGCCAGAGCGTTCAAGAAAGTCAAAGCCCGAGACCTAAGAGAAGGTGACTTGGTTCTTAAGGAAATCAGGACTCTTGTTTTTTAACCAATGGGAAAGTTCAAGCCAAATTGGTCTAGGCCGTATCTGAACAAGACTATCATAACCGACGCTGCTATAATCATCATGGATTTAGATGGTAATACGTTCTCCACGCTGATCAACTTGGACTAGCTTAAAATGTACTACCCTTGAGAAAAAAATAAATAAAATAAAAACTCGTTTGATTGAAAATTGAAAAGGTGACCCATGCAAAAGTTAGAGTAACCCGCAAGGCCGAAAATCTGAAAGGGCGACCTTGGCAAAAGTTAGGACACTAAAAAAGGAGAGTGTTAATACTTGAGAGTAAACTAGCCCGAACTACGTTAAGGCTTGATTCCACTTTTCGGGATATGTAGGCAGCTTTTTTCAAGAAGTCCAGCCACATTCTTTGCTTTAGCCATCTTTAAATTCGAGTAATGATCAATGCAAATTTATTTTTGAGTTCCGATAATAAAGTTGTTTAATTACAAGAATCGAAGAACTTTGAATAATTTGGAACCTTTTTAAGATAAATGTGGGATTTTCATTACTTCAGCTGCAATTACAAGGTTTTGAAAATAAAGGGCAGGCACACAAGTCCTAAACTCTAAATAAAGAAGAAAGTTACAAAATTCTAAAAGCAAAATAGATATCTCAGATATTCTTTCTCTTTGCTACTTGTTCTTCTCCCTCTTCTTTGTTTCAGTTCTCTTTCTCCTGAACTAGCCACGCCTTGTACTCCTCGAAAAGCTCAATGTGGGACAGCTCCAGGTATCTCACGAGATGGCCAAACCTCTTGATACAGTGCTAAAAATGAAGCCTGAAGGAAAGATGAATACATACGATCCCATAGCCGTAAAATATAATCTGACCTCAATCAAACTGTCTAATGATCTAGTATGGATAGTAGAAGGTGGACAGTCGCAGACCAATCAGCAAGACCCCTGGATGGTCCATAGTAATCAAAGTCATAAAAAGGATCCGCCACCAGGAGCACTACTAAGTGATGTCTCTTCTAGTCAACAAAGAAGGATACTGCTTCTAAGCTGCCCCGGTAGTGCATATCGGGTAAAAATGACGATAGGCAATGGCAGCAGTGTTGTGCCTATCTGAAGCCAATTTCTGTATAAGGTTTACCTTCTCTATCAGCCATATCTAAAAAGAAAGAAAAGAGGTAAGAATTGAGAAAAATCACCAAAAGGAGAGATATGTAGAGAGATAGTGAAAAAATGATAGAAGAGCAGTAAAATCCAAGAAATATTAGCAAAATGGGATAAGAGCGGTAAAAATCGAGAGAAAAGAGTGAAAAAATGGGACATTTGAGTTTTACTTGGAGAAGTAGAGAACTATCAGTAAAAGATGTGGCTACACTATGATGGATAGCATCTAGACCAATCAGGGTCTCAGCCAAAACTAGGGGCACGAAGTCCTTTCCTGCCCTTATCTGCTCAGCAATGTCCACCAGAATAGTGCTAATCGAGCCGTCACAAGAAACAAGAAGGTACCAGGCAAGCAGACAGATGCACAGAACATAACGGCGCTGCAACTGGAAGCTGAAGTTACCAAGGGAACCGATAGGGTAGAATCTGTGTCTAGTGAATTTTCGTGGACGAAAAAAGAAACCTCTTGGCTAGTTAGACCACAAAGACGCATGATCTACTCCGCAAAGATGAACATGGAAGGTATTGCCACGAACTCCAGTGGAACGAGATTAAGAATGGCGATGAACTCCTCCACAGTGGGGCATAACTCTTCAAGGTCAAAGAGAAAAACATGAGCCCATGGATCCCAAAAGCTGTGTAGCAACCCTTAGCAATAGCTCGTTGATCCAAGCCCTAGTGCGCTAGGCACCCTCTTTCAAATCTTAATCATATGCGAAGCATTGTCTAGGTATTCCTAAGTCCAGATGGTGTCTTAGGTCTGTTAAGCCCTAGTGAGCTAGGGAAACCCTATTTTAAACCCTAGTCATATGCGAAGCGTTGTCTAAGTCCTAGGTTCGTGAGACGATTCCTATGTCTTTCAAAGCCTTAGTGCACCAGGCAAATCAAATCCTAGTCATATACGAAGCATTGCCCAAGTATTCCTATTTTCAGACATTGTCTTAGGTTTGTTAAGCCCTAGTGAGCTAGGTACCCTAAGCCCTGTTGTGCCAAGCAAACCCTATTTCAAACTCTAGTCATATGCAAAGCGTTGTCTAGGTCCTAAGTTCGTAAGATAATCCCTAGGTCTTTCAAAGCCTTGGTGCGTAAGGCAAATCAAATCATAGTCATATGTGAAGCATTGTCTAGGTATTCCTAAGTGCAGACGGCGTCTTAGGTCTCTCAAGCCCTAGTGAGTTAGGCATTCTAAGCCCTAGTGCGCCTGGCATACCCTGTTTCAAACCGTAGTCCACAAGGCATCTAAGTCCTTAGTCGAGAAGGTATCTTAGGTTTTCTCCAAACCCTAGTTCATAAGGCGTCTAGGTCCGAAGTCCATAAGGCATCTTGGGTTTCCCAAGCCTCAGTGATCTAAGCACCCGAAGTCCAGAAGGTGTCTTAGGTTTCTAAAGCCCTGCTTCTTAGGCACTCTAAGTTCAGAAGGCGTCTTAGGTTTCTCAAGTCCTAGTGCGCTAGGTATCCCAAGCCCTACTCCTCAGGCACCCTAAGTCTAGAAGGCGTCTTAGGTTTTTGAAGCCCTAGTGATCTAGGCACCCTAAGTCCAGAAGGCGTCTTAGGTTTCTCAAGCACTGCTCCTTAGGCACCCTAAATCCAGAAGGCATTTTATGTTTCCTAAGCCCTAGCGCGCTAGGCATCATATGTTCAATTCCTTAGTGATCAAGGCACCCTAAGTCTAGAAGGCGTCTTAAGTTTCTCAAACCCTGCTCCTCAAGCACTTTAAGTCCAGAAGGCGTCTTACGTTTTCTAAGCCCTAGTGCATTAGGCATCCTATGTTTCAAGCCCTACTTCTCAGGGACCCTAAGTCCAGAAAGCGTCTTAGATTTTTTAAGCCCTGCTCCCCAGGCACCAGTGTCATGATTGCTTTTTATGTGATTTTAATGCCCCTATGATGTGTTTCTTTACCTGTTTTGGGGAGTTTAAAATAATTTGAAAGTTTTGACTCAACTTTTTAATTATGTTTATCATGTGTTTATCCCGAATTTTTAAGACTTAACTCAACCTATCAATTTGTAAATTTCTCCTGATAAATTTAATTTTAATGTCTTGACTCGACTTTTTAATTATTTTTATCCCGTTCTCGTCTCGAATTTTTAGGTCTTAACTCGACCTATTAATTTGTAATTTTTTCCTAATAAATTTAATTTTAAAGTCTTGACTCGACTTTTTAATTATTTTTGTCATGTTTTTGTTCCGAATTTGTAGATCTTGACTCGACCTATTAATTCGTGTTGCTCTTCCGTTTAAGATAATTTCTAGGATTTTGACTCGATCTTTGTAATTATTTTATCCCTAGCTGAGTACTTAGGTCATGACTCGATCTTTGATTTGTTGTTTGTGTGTGCTCTTTAGGGGTCTTGTCCCGACCTTTAAGGAACCTATTGATCATGTTTAGCATCTGCATTAAGTTTTGCATTTTGCGTTGTTTACATTTGTTCTGGAACTACGTTTTGGTCTGATCCCTAGCAAAGGGGTATGTAGGCAGCTCAATGAAAGTTCAAGTACAACCACCAACTTTGAACTTGGGACCGCCAACTTTGATTTCTGCGACCATTACCAGAACCTCTTGAAAACCCTAACCAAAATAGCAGTCGCTATCTTTGAACTTTAGGGTTGCCAACTTCATTGTGACAACTGCAATATGAAACCCTTGGAAGCTCCGAATTTGTGGCAGCTCAAAGGGGTAAGTTTTGGTCTGATCCCTTGTGTGTTTGTAGCTTAAGATTGACGGCTCAATCAAACAAATGTTGTCTCTAGGTCTTTAACATAACTCACATCATTCGTTGCTGCGCAAGCTATATCAAATAGGGGCAACTATAGACACCCCGATTTGACCCTGCCGAATCTTAGACTTATCCAGATGAATTCAATGATGAAATCAAGTGGGATGGTGCTTCAGAATGAACCTCAAAAAATGATCCAAGCTCAGTATCCAAGCCAAATGATCAAATCCCTTAAAATCTTGAGTCGCCAACTTCAACCCTTGAGCCACCAACTTTGATTTCTGCAATCGTTACAAGAACCTCTTGAAAACCCTAGCCAAAGTAGTGGTCGCTATCTTTGAACCTTAGGGTTGCCAACTTCATTGTGACAACTGCCATATGAACCCTTCGAAGCTATGAATTTGTGGCAACTGCCAACTCCATACCTGGCAACTGCTAACTCCAAAAACCATGATGTGTCCCAGAATTGTGTAAGCACCTCACTGGTTGATGAATTACATAAATACTGTTGTGACGCCCCGTCTTCCGGGTATGTCGGGACATACATAATTATAATTAATAAAAATATTCTAGCCATTCATTCATAGTTATATGAAATAAATACTACATCAGTAAAAGTTCATAGTCGTTCAAAATACATAGCGATTACAGTTTCACAAAAGATTCAACAAAAATTATAATGCACCCGTGTAACTGAACAAAAAGAACAAAAAAGGTGAGCTTCAATTTCTTCAATTCGCATTGTCAGGGGTGGGTCGACTGGTTCCTGCCACTCACCTTATTCTTCAAAACCTCCTTCTTCTTCGGGTGCGACTTTCTCAAAAAGTTCTTCTTCCTTCCCTGTGGCACGAATGCCATGAGCCAAAGCCCAGAAGCAAACTCTCTAAATCTTCTAACCAAACTCACAACAAAATATTCTACAACACATCATATAACACCCAATACAATTTATGGTCAAGGAGACAAATAAATTTGACAATTATGGCAATGCAAGCATATACACAAACCAGGACACATATCATATACCACATGCACCACACGAATGTTCCTCACAAATCCATCACATTCATGCCTAATAAAACTCTAAGTTTTAAAGCATGCAACCACGTTACACGTAACGATACCAAGCCATGTAATCAACTTACATATTCCATGCATAATAAATCACAATTATAAATGCATAAAGCCAGCTATAAGCACATATAGCCATATAACTCCAAACCGTGACATCACCCGTCACAAAACCCGACACGACATCACATGCCACACACCTGTCATCTGATACTCGAATGACCCATCCACAAACTGGGACCCGTCCACACACCGGGACAACCAACACCTAGACCTTTCTCCGACCGATTCTTACCAGAACCCAAACTTAAAACTGAACCACGGACCTACACGTCCCAAGCATAACTAACACGCACATAATCGTGCCACAACACCCAAAACCAACCATGCACATCAACCCAAGGACGGCATTTAAACAAAACACCTAGGGCCACGACACGACCCCCAAACCACCACCCGACTAACCGAATCCCAAAAGGAACCCACATGTATTTGAATCGACTAATTCTATAAATTAATCAATTGAATACCATAGGACACCAATCGAAAACCAAAACCCAACCACAGAACCACCATCACATAGCCTAGAGGTTCAGTCGATCGAACCAAGCTCTTAGTCGGCCGAAGACCACACTAGAGAAGCCAAAAATGCCTCAACGCACGGTTCAGTCGACCGAACCCCAAAGCCAAGATCCAGTCGACTAAACCTATGAGTTCAATCGACCGAACTCACCTAGAAACCATTTTTAAGCTACGGGTTCAGCCCTCTAAACCTTGAATCGAAGCCTCCAAACTCCAATTTAACATCCTCAAACATACACACGCCTAGGCTTAACACCAAAACCTCAAAAAAAAACCCTGATGCCCGATTTCATCCACCGAAATCGACTAACAATCGATTTTTTACCCAAAAACCCAATTGAACATAAACTCAGATCTATAGCAAACCAACTGGTAAAAAGACACCCGATTACACGTAGCACCCTTATAAAGCATACAGGTCTAGAATCCTACCTCAGTGAGTTCAAAACTCGACGTCTCGATCCACGTGCAAAATCGAGCCTCACTGGAGTCAAAATTTGACCGGATGGTTGCGTAGCCCACCGTGCCAAAAGCAAAGATCCGTTGTTGGATCGTTGAAAACCGAGTCCCGGGCCCCCGAGAACTTAGAGAGAAGGCAGAGAGAAAACAGAAAGCTTGTTGGAGAAGTTTTGAAAAATATCTTTATGAAAATACCTAATTCCAGATATTTATAGGCCTCCAAAATATCTTTTTTTTTTTGAAATTTTAAAATTTGCACCACAATGGCCCACGGCCCTGGGAACCTACCCCGCATGCATATCTAAGCCCGATTATGCATTAAAAGCAGTAAAAATATACTCAAACAAAAACACGTAATGCGTGTCCGAAAACGCCGAAAAAAGAAAACAGGTTAGGGTCTCACACGGATCCTACGGTAAATGGGTCATTTATTTCATTTAAGAGAAAACAATTCAACACCTTATAAAGAAAAGTACAGAATTTGGGCCTCAATTGGTCTTGGCTTTGAGGCATCAAATCAAGGGCTGTGGATCTGATATTTGAATATATTCTAGTTTAAGGTGTCCCCTATAAATTTTATGTTTAGTACTAAGGCTAGTTGTTTGGAGAAAGTTAATAATTTTGGCCATTTTATAAAATGGGTTTAGTCAGCTATAAAAGGTTCAGCAGAACTTGGTTTCAATAGAGAATGCATAAACCTTTTGGGGTGACCATCCGAGGGTATCTAGGGCTGTTATTTGGTCCATAAATAGTTTGATATGTTATCTACACTTTTTATGAAAACCACTTTTGGATTTGGTCACTAAAAATATAGGTTTTTGGTCATGTAAAAACATGTGATAGACAGCTCTATCAGTCGCAAATTTACAACAGTGGTTTTAAGGAGAGTTTTGACCTATCATTTCTCCATCGGTTAAGTTTATATTTGGTGGACAGGAAGACAAATAGGTTATCTACAAGTTTCATGTTTTAACCTAAGCTCGGTTCTCATTCTAACCTAGAGTTTTTATGTCTACAATTCAGGATGGTTAGAATAAGACACTCTTAGAAAAAATGGTATATCTTGCATTCTACCCAATGAAATCACTTCACACCAATTTTGTATGAAAGATTACGTCAAAATATAGGTCTGAAAATAAAAATCATACTTAGATTATTTTTTTACAATTAGTTATGATAAATCAAAGTTCGGGGCAGAATGTCAAAATAACCAGAAAATCAGGCATTTTAGGTTTTTAATGTCTTATCTCTTGATATGTTAAGATTTAGTTTCTTTTTTTTGCATGCATGCACTCTATACTTATATATCAAAGTTCCGAAACATGTACAAGTCATTAAATTCAAAAATAGCCACGTGCAACCATGTCCAACAATTAACTAAACATGAACAGCCCCTATTTTAGCCCTACAATACATTTTTGATAAATTTTTAGATTTTTATTCTTAGAGGTGCTTATAGAGATAGGTTGAGGTATATTTTGTAAGAGAATAACAGAGGGTTTATAGGCGTTTACTTACTTGTTTGAAGACCTAAAGAAGGTGGATGATGAGAACTTAACTTCTATGTAACTTCCTTGCTTCCTCCAAGCTTCTTCTTTCTTCCTCCTTCTTTCTCTCCTTCTTTTCTCTCTTGGAACACTTAGAATATTTTTTGGACTATCTCCCTCACTATAGTACCGAAATATGAAGAGGAGAATGGTGCCTTGAGTGTGTTTTTATAGAAAAATTGGTAGGTTTAATTATTATGGTGTAAGCTTTAATTTAAAATTTTCTCAATTTTTATTGGTTGTATTGGAGGTGGGCTTCTTTTGAGAATTGATTTTTTAGATTTTTGCAGAGGGGAAGTCGGCTAGGGCTGTTTGGGGCAGACCAAAATCTGATCTTGCATTAATTTAGGGTTTAATTGATATTTTGGTACCATTTTGTGCATGAAAATGCCTAAAATATTAATTTTGTATATCTTTTTGGTATCTTAACTTACTAAAACCTATTATTTTAGTATTTTTATGATTAATTTAGTATCCCCATGAATTATTATAATTTTTATAGTATTTAATTAAATATGTGTAAACTTTTAAGTCAAATTAAGCTAGTTTGATAAGAATTGACTTTTTGACTTATTTATTATATAGAAATTTTAAATAATGATTTGTTTGCTTTTTTGGCCTATATTATTATATTATTATGTATATTACTTGTTTAGAAAGTCTTGGGTCATAATAATACTTAATTTGTACAATTGTTTCTCATTTGTGGGCTAAAAAGGCAAAAAGTGACTTTTTATGTACCAATCCCAAGGTGGCCTGCCATTCAAGGGCATTTTTGTCATGTATGTTGTATTTTATCTTTTTTACTTTATTGTATCTCAATATCTGATTTATGGTGTCCATGTGTCAAAATTTAAATTTTTAAGATTTTTTGCTGTACTAAAGGCAAAATAGTTATTTTACCTTAATTATGAGAATTTTTAATTTTTAACCATATACTTCATATTATTTACTTAATTTAGGATGTTACGAGACTTCTCTGAGTGTTAGGGTTTCTCTTCTGATTATTTGATCTTTTTAGGATTTTTAGGTCAAATTAAGGTTTTCGGTTTAATTAGGGTTTTCTATTCTTTTAAAGACTTAAGATCTCATCGTCTAACAGTCGCTAATAATAGGGTTTAGGTTGAATTGCTACACGGTTTGTTACAAATAGGATTGTTACAATTAGGGTCTGAACCGGGTTGTTACAATCTATCCCCCTTAAAATAAATTTCATCCTCGAAATTTCGTATCGTACTTCATCATGTGAATGATTGGGGATGATTTACTAGCATTGTGCCTTCTCGTCTTGGTTTTCTAACTTTTGTGGTACTGCCCTAGAGCTTCTATTAATAGAATCGCTTTTCCTTTAGAGTACCTAGCTTTGGATCTCTACTAAGCTCTCCTTGAAGTTATGTCCTTGTATTCATATACGACTCAAGGTAACTCAGTTGTTTGACATGGCGTTTGTATTGGCGAGCATGTAAGGTAATCTTCCGTTGAAGTTACTTGATTTACTCATCTTTTCGTTACTCGATGTCAGGGTTTCACATCGTTCTCGATAAAATCCATGACTCCCAGGTCGTATGGCATAAGGGTGTTGGTACTCTTAACATGCACGTTCTACAAACAAAGTCTAGTCACGTGTATTATTCTAAGGGTGTATCGTTGCTTAGAGTTTGCTCTTAACACTTCAGGTTCCAAGGACAAAGATTGCATACGTACTAAAGATTTGAGAGAATGAGATGCTTCAGAATCAAACAATACTCTCCCTAAGGTATTGAATAGCACGGACATACCTTGTATGACTTGTATACCCTCCATCTCATCCTCTTGCAAAGTAAAGATTTGTTCTCCCACTGGTCCATTCTCGTTGCCATTCTTGGCGTTTCTCAGTCTCGCTCCATTGCTAGGACCCTCTTGAGGCCTTTGGTTCCTATTGAGGGGTGATCTTCTTTTCTCATTCTGCTGATTGATAATAGGCCTGGCAGCTTGGATAGGCTATTGGCGCCCTCCCGATTGAGGTTACGGTTGTTTCTGTTGTTGCCGTTGATTTTTCCAATCCTTTTGTCCTAGCTGCAGACATTGTGACTTTTTGTGCCCGGGCTGACCGCATTCATAGCAGAGCCTAACCTTTGTAGGTTGACCCCTTGCTAGCCTTGGTCTGTCGATAGGGTGGTACGGCTTTTTGGGAACAAATCCCCTTTTATTTCTTAGTGGTCCTCCTTGATTATCTTCTCCACTTCTTAGCGGGCAAAAAGTTATGCTATGTTCAGACTGGTTGCACGTATAACAAGCCCTTACTGTTGTTTGCTGTTGTTTTGTGGCCTTAATCTAATCCTCTGTTGTTTGGGAAAAATTCTTCTTCTCAGGTGCTGGAATATGCTCTACCCTTAGATCCGATAAGTACCATGATCCTTCCTGGGGTGCCTTTCCTTGTGATCGGTCCAAATTGGCTGCTAGATCTTGCAAGATTTGTGCCAGGCTTGGGATGTCCACTTCTTCTTCAGTTCCACCTACTTTTACTGAACATCTATGGTTCTATCTTTGTCCCACCATTTGTAAGAAAGAGAAAAGGAAAAAGGGTCATTGAACTGTCCGATAAGGTTGGTTCTACGTATATGGTGAAGGCATGACACACAGCATGTTTATTACCACAAAAGGTTTTATCTGAAGAGATCCTGTCGTTCTTACTGTAGATTGTACGAAATTACAAAACTGTTAACACACAGCTACTATCCTCGACTCTATGTGATTTCCTGTATTAGACTCTAAGTCTCACTTTCTTGTTTAGCAGAGATCTGTTCCAACCAATCAATCCCTTTTTGTTTCTATTTTGTACATTGATAACTCGTAGTATTGTTTACACAAAGTCTCATATGGTTGCATTAGCTGGCTTGGGAGCTGTTGTTGTAAGCAAATTTTGACCGAAGGTAAGAATTTCCTTCAATTTCTCTTTTGCATACTCTTAACCTGCGTTGGACAATTCAAAATTGTGCGTTCGGATTGCCCATCAATCTGAAGGTGAGATGCGGGTCTCGATTGAGTATAATAGAGAACTCATGTTGGTGCAAAGTCTCACGGATGTACTTTTTGCTAGTAATTACTGATGCGCGGTGAAGTTTAACTAATAGAAAGCGAGCAATCCTAGTGCGGTAACCCATTGTAACTCGTATGTTATCGTGTACTTGAGGCGATCTTGACAATCCTGGTGACGAAGTCCGTAGTCATATGGTTTTGTTCCTATTTCAGTCTTTCCAAGAGTTATACCATCCCTCTTAGCTTCCGCCATTTGTCCTTAACGCTCTTGTGCGTAGGGTTTGAATGTCTCTTCTAATAACTGGATCGTCTTTCTCCGATGGTTGGTCACTCTAGGGTAAAATAAACGTTATAAAATGTATGGTTGAGGCAAATATCGAGTTATGAGATCCATTATAGTTTGATGGTTAATTCTTCATCAGGCTCCTAATGCTCATGGTTATCGTCAAAATTCTTCATTAAAGGTAGGGATGACAGGATTCAAATTCTAACATTTTTATGGAAAAAGCAGGCATGAATATTGATGCAAACAGTTATTCTTCCTTTACTTGCATACTAAGGGTATCATAAGCTCGAGGTTTTCCCTTGTTTTCCTCTTCCCTACTATCGATATGATTCTTTTGCTTCTCGGTTTATCGGATGTGTGGGTCAGGTATGAACTAGTTTGGGGAAGTCTAAATTCTGTCACATGGTGGTATCGTGAGTCCCTTGGGGTGAAGTTATTGTCTCTAACTGTAGATTGTTGATGGCATAGTTCTACTTGTTGGGTCCTTTGAAAAGATGTAGTTAGATGAATAAATCCTTACTCAACCATTCTTGCAGTCGCGGGTCTTGATCTTCAAAATTTTGTTAAACGCAGATATTGACAGGTATTTTAAGTCGTAATATTGAGAAAAGATTGCCTCACGAATTGAAGAGGTGTTAAGAGGTTCTCGTGCATTGTCCTAATTTTTCGTAAAAGCGCTAAAACCTAATGACGTAATATCCCGATGATCATCGTTACTCACAGATCTACGGGGCAAGGTTTTGAAAGTCGATGGTAAAAAATATGCGCGGGGTTCAATAAGGATAGTCTCAAGAAAAGCGATCACTGGACGGTGAATGGGTAAGAGTTTAGCTGAGAATTTCGAATGGTATAAGTACGAGATGTAGATGGGGTTGAAACATCTTAGGGTGGAACCCAGATGGTTCAAAGATAGGTTGAATTAGAGCAAGGTGTCAAGGCTAAGGCAATCACTGTTGACCCAAATTTGAGAGGTCAATTGAGGCTTAGATGCATTAGAGATAAGAAATCAACAATTAATGAATATTACAAAAGAGAATGTTCTCGGGACCAATTTGTGCAACATCAGACCTTGACAAAAGATATGTTTAAGTAATGGGTAGTTAAACTATATATTTGTCTTGAAATTATATCGGTCTAATGTACTTCAATTCAAGCATCCAAATCGACTCCCCAGGTTGGGATTTCAAGAGGAAATAAAATATTTACAAAACTACTGCGCAAAAATGTGGTATCAGGATCGAGGGAACTGAACGAGGGTAAAAGATTTCACTAATGTTGAACATTTTGAACCGGTGATATTAGAAAGGAGGGTACTTAAGGGCTTCAATTGGGTGCGAAAGTTGACACAAAGACTTGAGAAAGGAACTCGTAGGGATAAAGTTGTGGAGTTCTAATGGTATTTTTCGTAAAACATAGGCTACTCCGAGTGCTTTATCATCTAGGGGTTCGTTAACTTGTCAGTGATTTGATCGTTTATTAGCCATCCTAGGAGAGTGTTGAGATTTAGGGGTTGTTCCAATTCTTGATTATTTTCATGCTTTGGGATCTTGTGAAATTTAATTTGAGATTATGAGATAGCTTATGAAGGATTCAACAACAAACATTTTCATTTCATTCAAACACAATCGGTACAAGATTTTCAGAAAGTTCACAGAACACACGTACAATATCCAATGAAGGATAGATACAACACCTATCATGCTAAGGCCTAAACAAACAGATGTGGATAGAAGTAGCAAATAACTGAGTCATGATCCCACATTGTCTTGTAGATACCATAGCAGCGCCACAGCACTTTCACGTGCCAAAAGTCCTCCGGTCCCATGCGAGTCCTGTTGAGTATAGCTACTGGTATCTCCAGGTACGTTTATGGATGGCTAAAGTCAATCACCTGGTCGCACAGGTTGATGATTCCTCTATTACCTCTGGGTTTCTGTGTATGCATCCACCTTGCATCCATCTTGTCTCCCAATAGACCTTTGAATCCTGGCAAAACCTTCAGACGATAGGTGGTCTCGTCACATTTCTCCAACACCCTCGGTGGACCCATGTATCTTAGGAAAAACTCTGGCATTTTTCCATTTCCATGTCTTTTCTAGGAATACTCTTGCATACACTCGTTCTCCAACACGATAGTCTTTGCGGTAATCTTGGCGGCTGCATTAGATTGCTGCGTCTATTGCTTCATCATCATCCGTCTCCAGTAGCAGAGCCTCTAGTGAATCATAAAAGAAAGCGATGGCTCGCTCCTTGTTCTCGCTGTCATCATCCTCAGGTTCCTCCTCATCCTCTTCCTCAACGTCTGCCTCATTTCCTACCTCATCTGGTTCTTCGTCTGCTCCTACTTCCTCGATCTCTTCTCTTTCCTGAACTAGCCACTCATCCAAAAACATCCATCCTAACAAAAATACGTGTATCGGGTCTTTCTCTTCGACAGGTTCTTCCTCAGGGTTTGAGTCTTCTGGTTCTGGTGCTGCCCATGGTTCCCCAGTCGACTCTGCGTCGAACGCCATCCTAAGATGAGAGATGGTCAGGAAGATAAGCTTAAGGTATGAGTTCTATGTTTTAGGATTATAAGTGATAAATTAATAATATAGACACTCTACAGAGTTTCGACGCTACAGAACTATTAGTATCCCATAACCCAAAGTCTGAAGGTTCACTAAACCTATGCTCTGATACCAAATGTGACACCCGTTTTTTGGGTACGTCGAGACATACATAATTATAATTAAGAAAAATATTCTAACCATTCATTCGTAGTTACATTAAACAAATACTACATCAATAAGAGTTCAGAGTCGTTCAAAATACATAACAATTACAGTTTCACAAAAGATTCAACAAAAATTACAATGCGCCGTGAAAACTAAACAAAAAGAACAAAAAAGGTGAACTTTAATTTCTGCAATTTTTATTGTCGGGGTCGACTGGCTCCTACCACTCACCTTGTTCTTCGAAACCTCCTTCATTGGGTGCGACTTCCTCAAAAGTTCTTCTTCCTCCCTTGTGGCACAAATGCCATGAGCCAAAACCTAGAAGCAAACTCCCTAAACCTTCTAACCATACTCACAACAAAATATTCTACAACGCATATCATATAACACCCAGTATAATTTATAGTTAAGGAGATAGACAAATTTGACAGAGAATGCATAAACCATTTGGGGGACCATCTGAGAGTATCTAGGGCTGAGTTTTGATCAGTAAATAGTTTGATATGTTATCTACACTTTTCATGAAAATCACTTTTGAATTTGGTCACTAAAATCATAGGTTTTTGGTAATGTAAAAATATGTGACAGAGAGCTCTATCAGTCATAAATTTACAATAGTGGACTTGAGGAGAGTTTTGACCTATCATATCTCCAAAGTTTAGGCTCATATTTTGTGGACAGTAAGATAAACACGTTGTCTACAAGTTTCATGTTTTAACCTAAACTTTGTTCTCATTCTACCCTAGGATTTTTATGTCTGCAATTCAAGGTGGTCAGAATCTGACACTTTTTAGCGAAAATGGTATGTCTTGAGTTCTACCCAATGAATTCACTTCAAACTAATTTTTTATGAAAGATAACTTCAAAATCTAGGTCTGGACATAAAAATCATACTTATATATATCATTGTTCTACAATTAGTTATGATAAATCAAAATTCGAGGTAGAAAGTCAAAATAACCAGAAAATCAGGCTTTTTAGGTTTTTGATGTCCTAGCCCATGATATGTTAAGATCTAGTTTCTTTTCTTTGCATGCATGTACTTTATCGTTATATATCAAAGTTCCAAAATATGTATAAATCATTAAACTCAAAAATAGCCACATGCAACCATGTTCAACAATCAATTAAACATGAACAGCCTCTATTTTGACCCTACAACGCCTTTTTGATAAATTTTTGAATTCTTATTCTTAGAGGTGTTTGTAGAGATGAGTTAAGGGATATTTTGTAAGAGAATAACAGAGGGATCATAGGAGTTTACTTACTTATTTGAAGATCTAAAGATGGTGGATGATGATGACTTAGCTTCTATGTAACTTCCTTGCTTCCTCTAAGCTCTTTCTTTCTTCCTTCTTCTTTCTTTTCTTCTTTTCTCTCTTGGAACACTTAGAACATTTTCTGGACTCTCTCCCTCACTGTAGTGCCGAAATATGAAGAGGAGAATGGTGCCTTGGGTGTGTTTTTATAGAAAAATTGGTAAGTTTAATTATCATGGTGTAAGCTTTAATTTAATTTTTTCTCAATTTTCATTGGTTACATGGGAGGTGGGCTCCTTTTGAGAATTGATTTTTTAGATTTTCGTAGAGGAAAAATCGGCTAGGGTTGTTTAGGGTAGACCAAAATCTGATCTTGCATTAATTTAGCGTTTAATTGATGTTTTGGTACCATTTTGTGCATGAAAACGCCTAAAATATTAATTTTTTGTATCTTTTTAATATTTTAACCTACTAAAACCTATTATTTTAGTATGTTTATGAATAATTTAGTATCTTCATGAATTATCATAAATTTTATAGTAATTGATTAAATATGTATAAACTTTTAAGTCAAATTAAGCAAGTTTGACAATAATTGACTTTTTAACTTATTTATTGTGTAGGAACTTGAAATAATGATTTGTTAGCTTTTTTTGACCTATATTATTATATTATTATATATATTACTTGTTCAAAATGTCTTGGGTCATAATAATACTTAATTTGTACAACTTTTTCTCATTTCTTAGCTAAAAAAGTAAAAAGTGACTTTTTATGCACCAATCCCAAGGTAGCTGATCATTCTAGGGAATTTTTGTTATTTACGTTGTTATTTTATCTTTTGTTACTTAATTGCATCTAAATATTTGATTTAGGATGTCCATGCATCAAAATTTAAATTTTTAATACTTTTTACTGTACTTGGGATAAAATAGTCATTTTGCCCTAATTATGAGAATTTTTAATTTTTAACCTTATACTTCGTGTTATTTACTTAATTTAGGATGTCACGAGACTTCTCTGAGTATTAGGGCTTCTCTTCTACGTATTTGGTCTTTTTAGAGTTTACGGGTCAATTAGGATTTTTATTCTTTTAATGACCTAAGATCTCGTCGTCTAACCGTCGCTAATACTATGGTTTAGACTAAATCCCTATATGGGTCGTTACAAATTCGGGTTTTTATTCTTATGAAGGATTCAACAACAAATATTTGCATTTCATTCAAACACAATCGGTACAAGGTTTTCAAAAAGTTCACAGAACACACGTACAATATCCAACGAAGGAAAGATACAACACCTATTATGCTAAGGCCTAAACAAGCAGATACGGATAGAAGTAGCAAATAACTGAGTCACGCTCCCACGTCGTCTTGTAGATACCATAGCAGCGCCACAGAACTTTCACGTGCCAAAAGTCCTCCGGTCCCATGCGAGTCCTGTTGAGTATAGCTACTGGTATCTCCAGGTACATTTCTGGATGGTTAAAGTTAATCACCGGGTTGCGCGGGTTGATGATTCCTCTCTTACCTCTGGGTTTCTGTGTCTGCATCCACCTTGCATCCATCTCGTCTTCCAATAGACCTTTGAATCCTGGCAAAACATGCAGATGATAGGTGGTCTCGTCACATTTCTCCAACACCCTCAGTGGACCCATGTATCTTGGAAAAAACTCAGGCATTTTTCCATTTCCATGTCTTTTCTGAGAATACTCTTGCATACACTCGTTCTCCAACACGATAGTCTTTGCGGTAATCTTGGCGGCTCCAGTAGATTGCTGCGTCTATTGCTTCATCATCATCCGTCTCCGGCAGTAGTGCCTCTAGTGGATCATAAAAGAAAGCGATGGCTCGCTCCTTGTTCTCGCTGTCATCATACTCAGGTTCCTCCTCATCCTCTTCCTCAACGTCTGCCTCGTTTCCTACCTCATCTGGTTCTTCGTTTGCTCCTACTTCCTCGACCTCTTCTCTTTTCTGAACTGGCCACTCATCCAGAAACATCCATGCTAACGAAAATACGTCTATCGGGTCTTTCTCTTCGGCGGGTTCTTCCTCAGGGTTTGAGTCTTCTGGTTCCAGTGCTGCCCATGGTTCCCCAATCAACTCCGCGTCGGACGCCATCCTAAGATGAGAGATGGTTATGAAGATAAGCTTAAGGTATAAGTTTTATGTTTTAGGATTGTAAGTGATAAATTAATAATATAGACACTCTACAGAGTTTTGACGCTACAGAACTCGTAGTATCCTATAACCCTAAGTCTGAAAATTCACTAAATCTAGGCTCTGATACCAAATGTGACGCCAGTTTTTCGGACACGTCGGGACATCCATAATTATAATTAAGAAAAATATTCTGACCATTCATTCGTAGTTACATTAAATAAATACTACATCAATAAGAGTTCAAAACTGTTCAAAATACATAGCAATTACAGTTTCACAAAAGATTCAACAAAAATTACAATGCGCCCGTTAAAACTGAACAAAAAGAACAAAAAGGTGAACTTTAATTTCTTCAATTCGTATTGTCAGGGTCTGCTGGCTCTTACCACTCACCTTGTTCTTCAAAACGTCCTTCATTGGGTCCGACTTCCTCAAAAGTTCTTTTTCCTCCCTTGTGGCACAAATGCCATGAGCTAAAGCCTAGAAGCAAACTCCCTAAACCTTCTAACCATACTCACAAAAAAATATTCTACAACGCATATCATTTAACACCCAGTATAATTTATAGTTAAGGAGACGGACAAATTTGACAGAGAATGCATAAACCTTTTGGGGGACCATTTGAGAGTATCTAGGGCTGAGTTTTGATCAGTAAATAGTTTGATATGTTATCTACACTTTTCATGAAAATTACTTTTGGATTTAGTCACTAAAAACATAGGTTTTTGGTCATGTAAAAACATGTGACAGAGAGCTCTGTCAGTCATAGATTTACAATAGTGGATTTGAGGAGAGTTTTGACCTATCATATCTCCATAGTTTAGGCTCATATTTTGTGGACAGTAAGATAAACACGTTGTTTACAAGTTTCATGTTTTAACCTAAACTCGGTTCTCATTCTAACCTAGGATTTTTATGTCTGCAATTCAGGGTGGTCAGAATCTGACACTATTTAGCGAAAATAGTATGTCTTGATTTCTACCCAATAAAATCACTTCAAACCAATTTTTTATTAAAGATAACTTTAAAATCTAAGTCTGGACGTAAAAATCATACTTATATATATATATATATATATATATCAGTGTTCTACAATTAGTTATGATAAATCAAAATTCAAGGTAGAAAGTCAAAATAACCAGAAAATCAGGCCTTTTAAGTTTTTGATGTCTTAGCTCCTGATATGTTAAGATCTAGTTTCTTTTCTTTGCATGCATGTACTTTATCCTTATATATCAAAGTTTCAGAACATGTATACATCATTAAACTCAAAAATAGCCACATGCAACCATGTCCAACAATCAACTAAACCTGAACAGCCCTTATTTTGGCCCAACAACGCCTTTTTGATAAATTTTTAGATTCTTATTCCTAAAGGTGTTTGTAGAGATGGGTTAAGAGATATTTCGTAAGAGAATAACAGAAGGTTCATAGGAGTTTACTTACTTATTTGAAGACCTAAAGATGGTGGATGATAAGGACTTAGCTTCTATGTAACTTCTTTGCTTCCTCTAAGTTCTTTCTTTCTTCCTCCTTCTTTCTCTTCTTCTTTTCTCTCTTGGAACACTTAGAACATTTTCTGGACTCTCTCCTCACTATAGTGCCTAAATATGAAGAGGAGAATGGTGCCTTGGGTGTGTTTTTATAGAAAAATTGGTAAGTTTAATTATTATGGTGTAAGATTTAATTTAATTTTTTTCTCAATTTTTATTCGTTACATGGGAGATGGGTCCCTTTTGAGAATTTATTTTTTAGATTTTCGCAGAGGAAAAGTTGGCTAGGGTTGATTAGGGCAGACCAAAATCTGATCTTGCATTAATTTAGCGTTTAATTGATGTTTTGGTACCATTTTGTGCATGAAAACGCCTAAAATATTAATTTTTTATATCTTTTTAGTATCTTAACCTACTAAAACCTATTATTTTAATATGTTTATAATTAATTTAGTATCTCCATGAATTATCATAATTTTTATACTCTTTGATTAAATATGTATAAACTTTTAAGTCAAATTAAGTTAGTTTGACAATAATTGACTTTTTAACTTATTTATAGTGTAGGAACTTGAAATAATGATTTGTTTGCTTTTTGTGACCTATATTATTATATTATTATACATATTACTTGTTCAAAATGTCTTGGGTCATAATAATGCTTAATTTGGACAATTTTTCTTCATTTGTAGGCTAAAAAAGAAAAAAGTGACTTTTTATGTACCAATCCCAAGGTAGCCAACCATTCAAGGACATTTTTGTTATTTATGTTGTTATTTTATCTTTTCTTACTTAATTGCATCTAAATATTTGATTTAGGATGTCCATGCATCAAAATTTGAATTTTTAATACTTTTTACTGTACTTGGGGCAAAATGATAATTATGAGAATTTTTAATTTTTAACCTTATACTTCATGTTATTTACTTAATTTAGGATGTCACGAGACTTCTCTGAGTATTATGGCTTCTCTTATGAGTATTTGGTCTATTTAGAGTTTACAGGTCAAATTAGAGCTTTTATTCTTTCAGTGACCTAAGATCTCGTCGTCTAACCGTCGCTAATACTAGGGTTTAGACTAAATCCCTATATGGGTTGTTACAAATAGAGTCGTTACAACTAGGGTACGAATCGGGTTGTTACAACTATACCTCTGGTATAGTTTTCAAAAAAGATCTAATAAGTCAATACTTTGTCAGGACATCAAAAGGACAATTTTGATACTGATACTCTGCCAAAGTACTAAGAAAACAATCATTAATACACCGCCGGATCTCTGATTCACCTTTACACTTGGATTGAAGCATTGCCCGAGGATTGGACTGCTGATTACCAATTCCTGACTTGAGGATACCCCGAATAGTAGCGATTTACGTATTTATTTGAATCTCCAGCATTTCTTTCTCCACTTGCTCTCTTTTAGAGTGGCCGGGTTAATTTTAATATTTTATTTTTCACGTTTTATTTGAATCATTTACATAATTGATTCAATTATCTTTTTTTTATTAATTTGTGGGTATTTAATTAGTTATAATAAACATGCTTAGTTTAGGTTAATTTGGTTAATTCTTAGTATAATCAAATTAATCTTAATTCCACTCTTTCCACATTGCACATTTGTACATAGTATATTGACAATTTGAAATTGATTAAAATAGTGCCAATATATTTTACAATTGCTATTTATGATATCGTAATTTTTACTTTTGGTGCACTAACAATCATACGGTGTATCTTAACATTTTTTAGTTAAATAGCAACTATTACATCCTTAAGTAGTAATCGTTACTTTTATAGGTTCAATTTCATTTCTTTTCATTTATATTTTGTTGATCATTAATATGAAATTCGTAGTAAATATTTGATATTAGCTTAATTTCATTTAAATAGTATTTTTTTTCTTTTATTATATTTTGTTATATTTTGATAAAATTCATAGTAAATCTTTCATAGTTTAATTTCTTTTTAGTAGCGTGTTTTATTGCTCACTATATTGATAATTAGCATGAAATTCACATTTAGTTAAAGTTTAAGAATTTTGGAGCATGTTTTTGTTTATTTTGTTTAAAATTATGTTAATGTAATTTTAGGTTATCTAATATGCATTTTTTGTGTGATAATTTTGGAGCTTATTTTTGTTTACTTTGCTTAAAATCATGATTAGGATAATTTAGGATGTTTGATTGTTTGGCAATATTGTACGCAATTTTGATTAGAATCTAGGAAATTTGGGGATTACATTTCTTTTGATTTAGTACCATGTCATGTTTATGCTAGCTTAGATTATTTGTTGAGATTGCATTTAGGTTTGTTTCATATATTTTTTAGCTAAAAATTGCATGCCATAGGACTTAAGATTTTCTTTTGCTATTTGTTTCGTTTTAACATTCTATATACGTAGGTTATGTATTTTTCCTAATTTGATTTTGGATGTTCTCTCTTTGTTTTTATTTTTTGTATTTGTATGCACTTAAAAAATTTAATTAAGAACCAATGATAATTAGTAGAGGTCAACCTCACGGTTGGGCGAACGAGGTGCCTAACACTATTTCTAGTTCGTACCTTAACTCCTGGACCCTTATTTTCTTTGGTTAGCGTTTTAAAGATCAATAGCTCATTTTATTTTTCGTACTTTTTCTCAAATATTAAGTGGCGACTCCAATTTTCACAAAAAGAATTTTTAAAATTTAGTTTTGAAGGTGTTAAAGTATTTTTTAAACATTTCTTGAATTTTCTTATTTTTGAAACAAAATCCTAAATCCCGGCGCCACAATCATGCTCTCGATCAGAATCCTCCAAGCGTTGGGAACAAGCTGACCAGGAGCCATGCCCAAGAAGTGAAGGAGTTCCCTTGCAAGGAAAGGTAAATGAAATCAAAGCCCTACCTGCAGAGCTCCCTCAAAAAAGCAAACCTTCCCAAAAATGTTTGAGTAGGCACGTGTTAGGGTTGTATACTAAAACTATGATTTTGATTTTAGTATTTAATTTTATTTATTAATAAAATTAGTTTTTCTATTTTATGAGATTATTAATGGGTAATATATGCATTTTATTATTTATTTAATATTGTGCATAGGTATCTTTTATTCTATATAGTATTTTATTTGGCGTGTAGAGTTTGGCTTACATACAGAATATCATATTATCAGTTCTTGTAGAATATAAATTTTTAGTTTATAGTTTAAATAGAATTGGGTACACCATTGGTACGACTGTAGCACAATTTTTTAGTAGATCTGTCTTGATTATGGGAAACGATAATAATTTCGACAATTATCCCGACTTATTGTGCTAGTACACTTTGTGTGTATTGAACAGGACCAAGTTGGGATAATTAATTTTATACTGACTTTATAAATTAATATATACCCATGGTTATTATGAGTGCTTATACTCTTAATTCCGAAATAATTATTATTTTAATATATTTAATATTCATTTTTTAGATTCATTAAAGGATGCGATCTTATATGGGTCTGTAATCCCGGTGAGTTAAATAGCGATATTAATTATATGGTGGATATTAATTATTGACGAGATTCATGTTCTGAAAAATCGAGATTGATGATGCCCCCTTAAGAAAGCTTGTTACGCCCGAAACTCTGGGTCACGTAAAAAACCATAAAACAACCAACAAGACCACCCGATCAAGAGTGATTTAGAACCAGAAGGCCAAACAAGGCCAAAACCTTTATAAAAACATATTACCGAGGGTTTATTGATTTAAAATAGTAGCAAGAGACTACGATTGCAGCCTGTGGCTTTGGGATTTGGGGGTTAAAAATGAAGGAATTCAAAGATATTTTGAAAAATATTTTAAACACCTTGAAAACTAAATTTTGAAAACCCATTTTGTTGAAAATAGAGTCGCCACTTAGTTTTTGAGAAAAACTAAGGAAAAAAAATTGGCTACTGATCTTGAAAACGTTAACCAGAGAAAAAGGGTTCGGGGGCTAAGGTACGAATCGGAAAAAGTGTTAGGCACCTCGTTCACCCAACCGTAAGGTTGGCCTCTACTAATCATCATTAGTTTTTTAATAAGATTTCTCAAATGCATGCAAATAAAGAAAATGAGGATGAAGGAAAAACATTCAAAATCAAGTATAAAAAATACATAAAATATGTATATAGCACTCCAAAATAAATAAGTGTCAAAAGAAAAATCCTAAATCCTATAACATGCAATTTCTATCTAAAGGATATATGAAAAAAACCCACGTACAATATTGTCAAAAATGACTTAAACTATCATAATATGCAAAATAATAAAACATGTTATAAAATACCAAAACTACCTAAATATGGATTTACTATATAAGAAAGAAAAATCAAACTATCCTAAACATGTTTTCAAATAAAGAAACTAAAACTTGCGTTTTATCAAAATTAACTAGGTTAACCTCAACGTGATGAATTAATAAAAAAATAAGAAATGTAAAATAAGAAATGCATAAAAGAGAAAAATGCTATATTAAAAGAAAGCCTACTTAACAAAGAAATTTAAAATAAGAGTTTTGTAATAAAAGAAAATTTAAAGATTTAAAAGAAAAGAAAAGGATTTGACAAGATGTGAAGGGTAGAAAATGCTATTAAGAAAAAAATTTAATTATTTACATAAAAGATAAAAATAATAAGAATAAAAGAATATTAAAAGATATCTTCATGTTTTTTGTACTTTTTGTTGTTAATAGAAGGAAAAAAAAATATTATGAGAGACAAGTTAAGAAAATTTAACTATTAACATTTAAAAGAGAATAAAAGAGAATAAAAGAAAAGAATAATAGAGTATTTTTAAGAGAGAAATTTATGAACTACTTAAAGATGAAAATTAGTTTAAAAGATTTTTTGTGATTTTTGAGTTTGATGAAAATAGAGAAGAAGAAAGATAAAAGAAAATAAAGTTATAAAAGAAAAATGAAAATAGAATTTTATAAGTATTAATACTAGGAGAAAAGAAATGCTAAATAAAATTTTATGAAGAAACTAAAACTAATAATAATAAAAAAAGAAAATTACATTAATGAAAGAAAAACTAAAAAAAGAAATGCTAATACAAGAAAATAAAATGAAATACTTAGTACAAGAAAATAAAATGTTATTGAAATTAAATTTAGACTAAACGAGAAAATTAGATACTAGAACATTAAATAAATAAAAAATAAAAATAAAATGTTAGGAAAGAATATTACATTAGAGAAAAAAAGAAAATAAATAAGGTACTAACAAGAAAAAATTAATGCTAATGAAGAAAATAAAAGACTAGAAAAGAAAATATTAACCTAAAAGAAAATAGAATATTAGCACTAAAGAAAAGAAAATAGAACATTAAAGAAATTACATTAAGTTAAGGAAATAAAAAATTACATTACAAAGAAAAATAAGTGCTTAGAAAGTAAATTATATTATTTACTAAACAAAGGCTAACATAAAAATTAAGCTAGAAAAATAATTAAAATGCTAGTAAAGTAAAACTAAGCTAACTAAAAGAGAAATAAAATAAATACTAGAATATGGAATTAATATAAAAGAAAGAAAATAAAAAGAAATGTAATATTAAACTTAAATGGGTGTAATATTGACGATTATGACCATTTTCATGTAGGTGATTTAATCATAACGATAAACAACATTGATTAGTTATAACCGTTGAGAATGTTGGCACTAAATTGATGGATTAATGGAATGCCACAATGTACTAAAAATAAAATAAAAATAATAACTGAAACTTTTAAAAGAAATAACTCAACTACATTGAATAATAATTAATATTGCAAATACTAAACAAAATTGATAATAATCAAAAAATTTTGAAATAGAAATTAACCTGATCGCTCCATTAGAGAAAAGTGAAGTTTAGAAAGATCGGGGATCCGAGCGACGTACCTAGATTGCTGGAGAATCTTCAAGTCGGGAAATGTGCTCCAATTGTCCAATCTTCGGGGGGTGATCCATGCAATGTAGGCTTCAATGTAGGTATGGGAGATTAGGGACTCGGTATCTCAGCAGGGTTTCGGCGTCGGGGCTCAGGACCGCTCGGTACATCGGCAGAGTCTCTCCCACTCAAAATTCCTCTTGAAAACGTACGCCGGGGTACGGTATTTATAGAATTCTTCAACCAATGAGGTGTTTCCACGTTTTGGGACACGTCAGACCATTTGGAGTTGGCGGCCGCCAGAATGCAAGTTGGCGGCCGCTGGGTTGGAAAAGGTTCTATTGGCGGCCGCTACAATGTGAGTTGGCGGCCGCCACTTTAGCTAGGGTTTCCAAGAGGTTCTATTGACGGCCGCCAAAATGATCACGGCGGTCGCCACTTCTGACAATGACTTGGGTAACAAGTTATCAATGGTTTGGTACAATTTCATTGGTTTTGAAGGTTTTTGAAGACTGGGTTCAAATACCGAGCTTGGATCACCTCCCGAGGATAGTACTGAGGCACTATTCCATCTGTTTCAATCGTCGGATTCGCCTAAGATTAGGCGGGGCCAAATTGGGGCGTCTACAGTTGCCCCTCTTTGATATAACTTGCATAGCAACGCGTGATGCAAGTTATATCAAAGATCCAGAGACAACA
>JAULJZ010039904.1:0-14588 GCA_032270985.1 Heliamphora pulchella
TAAGTATTGACGGAGTTTGAGTTAACCGTTGACCTTGGTGTGATGGGTTTTGTTTCTTCATAGTGGAACAGCAAGTGTATAAGAGTTTCACGCTTTTTCAGGTTTGATAGAGGCGAGTTTGATTTGGGTTAAGGCTTAAAAACCTATTTTGGGTCGAAAAACACACTGCCCAGCAGTTCGGTCGACTAGAGGGGTTGGCCCAGTCAACTGGATCGAGAATTTTGAGTTCGACCGACTGGACATGGGGGTTTGGTCGACTGGACAGAAACTTTTTTTCGTTTCTATAAATATCCAGGGGCTGAGATATTTTGAAAATTCATTACTTCTAAGCTAAGTTTCAGTTTTCTCTGCCTTCTCTCTAGATTTTGATGGGCCCGGGGCTCGATTTTCAGCAAACTGAAAGCGGATCCTTGATGTTGGTGCCAGGGGCTTCGCGTTTATCTGGACAGAATTTTATTTCATCGAGGTTTAGTTTTTGAGTCGTCGAGCTTTGGCTCAACGAGGTAGGATTCTAGACCCTACTATTGTTAAAGGGTGTTATATGCAGTTATATGTGTTTTCATCGGGTAGAAAATACATTAAATGTGATTTTAATGTTAAAACTTTGGTTTTTGGGTAAAAAGTAGGTTTTTACGCCTTTCTCGATTTATTACATGGTTCGGATGTGTTGATATTCGTTGTTTTCAAAAAGGTGATTTTGAAAACAGAGGTTTTGTGAAAACGTGTTTCGAAAGTTTTGAGCTAACCCCTGGGGTTCAGTTTCAGATTTTAAAATCTTTTGTTGGAAATCTGTTGTTACATGCTTGTAGATCTCCATGTGGATGGATTGGATCTCTTTTATACATGCAATGTAGAACTGTTTTGTGGGTTTTAAAATGTTTTCCATAGATGTACTGTAACAGTGGGTATGATGAGTTGGGCTTCTATTGCTCCTTGGTGGAAGTTCAAAAATGTGCGCATAGTGGGTTCGCTATGGTCCCTTGGGTTATTCCCCGTAAACGTGGTTTGGATGCTCTTCCATCAGTCGTGGCAATCCGTAAAGAGTAATTGGATGGTTCCTCCATCGGTCGTGGAAATTCGTAATGAGTCGGTTACCTCCATGAATGGCGTCGTTGTTGTAACTCCGTATAGAACTTGTCATTACCTAGCAAGCCTTTAGTGGTTCAGGACTAGGGTAATGGACAGGAGTCTATAGTTGTTACATTTGTTTGTGTGACAGAGTCGGTACATAGGATTTCATTTCATCTCTTTCTCCTCGACTATGTAGCCCGAGTGGAACATACTGTTTTATTATAGCTTATCGTTTTATTTTCCTCGGCTATGTGTTCCGAGTGAGAAAATAACGTTTTGTTCCCGATTATGTGATCCGGGTGGAAAATCAGGTTTTGATTACTGCTTTTCCTTAACTGTGGCATGATTTTTGTGAGGATGATATGCATGATTTTAAGGTTGGAAATGAAGGGTTTTATAAAAGAAAACCTTTTGAGGCTCGTGTTGGCCTGACGAAAAACTTGTAGTTTTTGGGAGAAAAACCTTTTTGACTCATGTTGTTGAGTCTGTATGCTTATAATTGCATAGCCTGCTTATAGCTTTACTGTCTTTTCCTATTGGGCTTCGGCTCACGGTGTGAGATTTTATTATAAAACCTTTTTCAGGTAGACGTGGTCCGGTGGGGTGACCTTAAGGTGCCCAGAGGTGGCTGTTGACGAGACTGTTGTTTGGTCTTTGTTAGGTAGTTTATACTTTTCTATATATGTTTCATGTTGGATATAACATGTTGTAATGCGTATATAATTCTTATGGATGTATGCATGTTTTAATGCTTTCGAGAGAACCTTGAGTTCGTTGTTGTTTTCTGTAGTTTCTTACTACGCTTTTCATTACTGGGTGGAATGGTTTACAAATGGGGTTTTCAAATGGTTTGTGCTTCACTTAAACTCTTGTACTCGATGGAGATTTTAGAACGGCTTCCACATCTCTTTTAAAAGAATTTTCTTTACCCAAAAAAATATATTTTCTCTTTAAAAAAGGTTTGGCTTATGGGACCGTGACCGTAGTCTCTTGGCTACTCTTTCAAATTGGATAAACCCTCGGTAGTACATTTTACAAAGGTTTTAGCATTGTTTTGGCTTTCTAGTTTTAAATCCCTTTCTGTGTTGGGATGGTTTGATGGTGTTAGTAGGATCTTCGCATGGCCCGGAGTTTGGGGCGTAACATAGTTTGTGGAAATTGATAATAGCGTCATTTATTATTTCGACTCTCTGTGTTAGTACACTTTGTGTGTATTGAACGGGACAGCATTGGGATAATTAATTTTATACTGATTATATAAATTAATTCATACCCCAAGATTATTATGAGTTCTTATACTCTAAATTTCAAAATAATTATTATTTGCGTATATTTAATATTCGTTGTTTTGATTCATTAGAGGGTGAGATCATTTATGTGTCTATAGTTCTGATGAGTTGGATAGCGGTATTAATTATATGGTAACTATTAATTATTGATGAAATCTGCATCCCGATTGTTCAGGATCGACGATACCCCTTTAAAGAAACTTATAAGTTTTGACCGGACCAAACCCTGTAGCTGGATGTAATTATCTGGCAGTCAAATAAGTTAAGCGAAAGTGCTTAAAATATTTTTAAAGATGCCGATTAAATTAAATTGTTAGTAATTAAATTTAATTAGCGGATATCGAGAATCTTAATGTGGGGAGATGAGTTAAGCGTTTAATAACATGAGCTCAATGTAATTGGTCTTGAGATTATGGCTAGAAGTGCAGTTACAATTCTTTAGTTGTATAAATTATAATTTAGTGTTTTATGAGAATTACAGAAACCGTTACATGGTTTTCATAATTACAAAAATCGCTGAGAGATCTTCATATTTGCAAAAATCGCTAGAAGGATATCTGAGTTACATTAGAAGTCTATGTCATAATTACTCTACAAGTTCCTATTGTAGCCCTATAAATATATGGGTAGGTTGAACCATTTTTAGAGAGTTGTCTTTCAAGACTAAGGTTAATTAGGCTCTACCAGTACAAGTTCTGGAAGGATCATAGTTCACATTACGTTTGAAAATCATATCGAAAATACAGTAGAAAGTCTGCTCGAAGCTTCAACTCGAAAAATTAAAGTTCGTAGTTGAAGAAACGACCGAAAGATATTCATCTAAATTAACTGTGGTGCATGGATTTTTTTCTTTTGATCGTTCGACATCAAAAAAATTTTATCTGGAGCCTGTTTTGGCGATTACCCATCCAGTATTTTTTATTCGAAAAATCATTTACAAATCAATGATATTTGCAGTTTGCATTTAACAAATTGGTATCAGATCCGTTTTGATTATGTTTACGATTAATCGAGGGACCGGATAGATTTAGAACTATGCTAACTTTGTTTTGCAAGCATTCTAATTTCAATTTTATGATAATTATTTTATTATTATTTTATTGAATAGTTGAATGATGATTATAATTTAATTTTTAATCCTAAGGGTTGATCGTGATAATTTAAGTTTTTTTAGATCGAATGTGAGCTTTTGGGATATAGATTTTCGATATAAAAATTTTTATTTATTTTTAAATATTATTTAGAATATTTGAGAACATATTTGAATGTTCAAGAACACGAAGAACAGCTAGCAGCATAACCGGCGGCACCGGCAGTGGGTTCGGGTGGTTCAGACCACAGATCGCGGTGATTTTTTCTGTGATTTTGCAACATTTTTTTTCGGTAAGTTTCTACTAGTTTTATGCATTAAAAACCGCATTAAAAATAGTCCAAATTATCCAGAAAAAATTGGCAAAAACAACTACCACCGGCGGCTTCGGCTATGGCAGTTCGGGACCGATTTTGATGGTTTTTCGAGATGGGTTTGAGACTATTTTTGAGCAATTTTTAGGCATAATACAGTAGAAAAAACATGCTAAAAATAGTACAAAACAATGGAAAATTGCACAAAAACAGGCAGCAATTGTAAGGATCCGATTCTAAACCATAGGATTAATGACGGTAAACAAATAGGGTCTTAGGTTATAATAAGATTAAAATCTTAACATGATCAAAACTTAAGAATCAAACCTTGAGAATCAAGAATCCTAAAATAAAAAAAAACCCTCTAATTTCGAAGATCATTAAGTTACTCTAAGAACACTCACTCAAAACTCTAAAGAGCTAAACTTAGAAAGAAAACTCTGAGCCCCAAACCCTTCTTAAGAAATGCCGACTTGGCCTCATAATCTTTCAAGCCCAACAATCTATATGTGTTGTCCTATTACAGCAAAATTCAACTTTTAAATCCAAAGAATAAGAAAATCCAAACCAAGCCTCAACATGAAAAGAAAATTATACTCAAAGACCTAAATCCCATGACTTCCAATAATCACACTTCGACATCAAGTCTTTAAGATAACTATACTTTCACTTTAAGACACCAAAGTTCATATCAAGTTATCAACGCCATATGAAGACACTTAAATTTTCATCCAGATTACACCCAAGAGTTCCTAAGACTCTTAGTATTAATAAGTACACACTAATCCCTTATATCTTTAAAATTTTACAAAAGTCCTTCAGATGTTTTTCACCCATAATTCTCTATAACCAACATTAATTAATATATATATATATGCTAAATACATATATGTCATGTGTGAAACCACCTAGGAGTATGTGTCAACTTTATTCTAATAAGATAAAATACAATATCTCAAATCAAATCAAATCAAATTTTAACTTTCAAGAAAAGATAATTATATTTTCAAGATTTGCAAAAAAATAATAATAAAATAAGTATTAAATAATAAGAATAATAGAGGATAAATAAATAGTCAAATAATATAATAAATGTAAAAAAAAAGAAAAAAGAAGAAAGAAGAAAATAATAATAATAGCAATCATAAAGTTTAAAATAATAATGGTGTATAAAATATTAAATAATAATAATAATATAAAGTATTAAATCACAAAATCATATACAAAAATAATAAATTCACTCACACTCACATTCTCCAACCAAATTTTATATGTATATATAGGTATAAGTATATAAGGGAATTTCTACAATACAATATAATAATCAACAAATGTCAAATCTTTACAACCCATAATCTCAATTAAAATAATAATAAAAAAGATCAAATCTCTACAATACTCTAAATATAATAATCAATAAGCAACAAATAACCTTATTATATGTATATATCTATATGTGTGTGTATATAAGTATACATGTCTCTACAATCAAAACTCAAAATAATAATAATGCTAAACAAATAAATAATTCCAATTTTCAACACACGCCTTCTATAGATATATATATATATATATATATATATATATATATATATACCAAAGAGAATCTTTACAATCAAATAAAATTATCAAAAATAAAAGTCACCTTAGTGTATATAATAATCAAAGAGGCAATTATAACTTATTATATATATGTATAGGTGTATTTATAAGTCTCTACAACCCAATATTATAATCAAAACTAATAATCCAATATAATTGTGAGAGCCTACTTTTTAGGTATAATAATAGCAACGGTAGTATATCTGTAGTGTAATCGCTTATATTGTCACGATCACTCAACACTGAAAAAAAGATTTTAAATAAATAAAATAAATAAATAATAATAATAATTTTTTTATAATTAATTATGTGACTAGAACTCAAACTCACACAAACTCCAATACAAGTTTTGTATACACAAGTATACATACATACTTAAGAGAATCTCTACAACAAACACAATAAAATAATTAATAAATCTTAATTCTCTACAACAACCAATTTCCATTAAAATAATCAAAAGTAACATTATAAATGTATAAATATATATATGTAGGAGAATATATATATACAATTACACTATTCACTACAACCTAATAAAATAATTCAAAAGTAAAAAGTAAAAGTTACTTTAGTATATAAAATAATCAAGAGACAAAAAATAGTTTAATATATATGTATGAATATATGAATGTAATCTCTACAAGTAACCTAATATTATAATCAAAAGTAATAACCTAATATAATAATATAACTTAAGCCAACTTGTATATTATTATAAAGAGACTTAATACAACATATAAATAATTAAATAATGATAAAATAAAATTAAATCATGAAATTGAGTTTTAAAATTTAAATTTATCAAATTAAATTAAAACTAGTATAAAAGTAAATAAAAACATACGTCAAGTTACGAAATTATACAAAAATCAAAATTTAGCCCAACCACCACAACTAAATAATGTTATAATTAAACTAAGATGTAAAAATTAAGTACAATACCTAAAATTATCGTATTAATTTAAATCTTTAATATTCATAGTTAAAAATATACATTAAATTAATTTTTAAAGACAATTTTTGATCAATGTAGTATATATATACTATTAATTATACAATGTACCTATATTATACAATTAAAATTCAAATTTTGGAGCCTAAATCAAGCATGACCAGCCATTATATCTATTAAGACACTCAACCTCTCACTTTTTATCATTTTGTCTTTCTGTGCATGCATTTTTAGTTTCTTTAGTTTTATAGGTCTTACAAGCACTAGAGTATTCCTCTACCAACTTGTTAAACTTAAAAAGGGACACCCTCTCCTCTTTCATTTCTGCCATAAGAACTCTCCCACCATATTTTTATTTCTCTAAGTGTTCAAAGTAGGTTTTAGAGAGAGAAAGTGAGCAAAAGTTGGTGTTTTTCAAGTGTTCTTCAAGATTCTTGAGTTCTTCTTCAAGGTGCTCTCAAATCCATCATCCACCATGTCACGCCCCAAACATCCGGGTCATGCAAAAGCCCACCAAAACACCCATTTTAGAAAATAAATTTCACAATTGATAATCAAAATACACAACATTTGGATAAAAATTCCCACAGTTCATCTCTCATAAACTGAAAAAATGCATCTCATACATGAATAAATATATCGCCAAAAGGCGTACAAAACCAGCCTCAACAGGCGTCACATGTGTAAGTACATGTCTCAAAAAGGAAAAACTATAACAAATCTTCCATCACCTCTGCAACTAGGTCATCTCATCATGCTCACCTGAAAAGGTTTTACAGCAAAATCCAACACCGTGAGCTAAAGCCCAAAAGGAACATAGACAATAAAACTGTAAAACAGGCTATACATTTATACACACACGGGCTCAACCATAGGAGCCAAAAAGGTATTCCTTCCAAAACCACAAGTTTGCATCAGACTACCACGAAGCTCAAAAGGTTTTATCTCATAAAAACCCACGTTTTCCATCCTTTAAACTATGCATATCATCCTAACAGATATCATGCCACAGTTAAGAGAAAGGTGTAAATAAAATAGGAAACTCCACTCAGGCCACACAACCGAGGAGAAAGATCAAGAGTAATCCTATGTACCGACTCTGTCACACAGACAAAGGTAACAGCTATAGACTCCTGTCCATTATCCTAATCCTGAACCACTTAAGGCCTGCTAGATAATGACAAGTTCTATACGGAGTTACAACAACAACGCCATTCACGGAGGCAACCGACTTGTTTACGGATTTTCCTGACCGATGGGAAAGCACCCAATCACACACTTATTTTTTTACGGTTTGCCACGACCGATGGACGAAACATAACCAAACCACGTTTACGGGGATTAACCTGAGGGACCATAGCGAATCCACTCTGCGCACGTTTTTGGACTTACACCAAGGAGTAATAGAAGCCCAACTCAAATCACACTCCGTCACGGTACATCTATGGATCACATTTCAAAACCCACCGTAGCTCAACTACGAAAACCCACAAAAGATTTATATAACATATGTATAAAAAGAGATCCAATCCATCAAAATGGAGATCCAAAACCATTTCCAACAAAATGTTTAAAAGGTGAGACTCAACCCCGCAAGTTAGCTCCAAACCTCCAAAATCACGTTTTTCAGTGTTTTCACAAAACACCTCGTTTTCAACCTCCTTTGAAAATCACGAATGTCAACACACCCGAATCATGTATAAAAATCGAAAAAGGTGTAAAAACCCACTTTCTACCCAAAAACCAAGGTTTACACATGAAAATCACGTTTTATGCATTTCTACCCGGTGAAAGCATACATAATTACATATATCACCATAATACAGTAGTGGGTCTAGAATCCTACCTCGGAGAGTCAAGAACTCGACGTCTCAAAACTGAACAGCGTCAGAACGGGAATCCGACCAGATTTATGCGAAGCCCTCGGCTCCAATTGCAAGGATCCGCAAAGGAATCAACAAGAAACCAAACCTCGGGCCCTCAAATCTAGAGAGAAGGCAGAGAGAATGGAAAGAAAAAGCTTTTCCCAAACGTTTAGCCCCTGGAACACTCACAGGAACGCAAAAAGACTTGTTCAGTCGACTGAAGAGGCAGTTTCAGTCAACTGAAGCCCCTCAAAAAGTGTGAACTGCCTCTAGTTCAGTCGACCGAACTCCCAAAAACTTGTTCAGTCGACCGAACCTATCCCCTCAATCAACCGATCCTCACAAAAAGGCTACTGGAATTTCTATTTTCGTTTTGGTCTCGGTTTTTTGAAGGAAACATGATTTTTTTTGGTCCAAACACATACCAAAAGAGCTCCAACCAAACCCCGAAAAGCGTGTAACACATCTACACATGCTGTTCTACAACTTTAAGGCATACACCATGCATCGATACTGTTCATATACTGAAATAAAAGTGTCACGTATATAAACAACTCAAAAGGTAAGGGCCATGGTGTCACAACTCTCCCCCCTTAAGGAATTTGGCCCCCGAAATTCGCAATAAGGTCACGAGGTAAAAAGGTCTAGGTATCTAGCACGCATCTCAGACTCCAGCTCCTAAGTCGCTTCCTCAACCCCGTGATGATGCCATAAGACCTTAACATACGCAATAGTTCTGCCCCGTAATACCCGCTCCTTTGTATCAAGGATCCTCACTAGACGCTCCTCATAAGTAGCATCCTCATCAATCCGCAGCTCAGCCCAATCTAACACATGTGAAGGATCAGGCTCATACCTCCGAAGCATAGAAACGTGGAACACGTTATGCACAGATACTAACTAAGGTGGTAACGCCAAATGATAAGCAACCTTTCCAACCCTGTCAAGGATCTCAAATGGTCCAATGAAGAGCAGTGATAGCTTCCCCCTATGACCAAACCTCATCAAACCTCTACGTGGCGAGACCTTTAAGAACACATGATCCCCCACTGCAAACTCCAAAGGTCGTCTCCTCTAATATGTATAACTCTTCTGATGGCTCTGAGCTGTCAGTAGGCGATGGCGAATCACAGCAACCTTCTCTGTCATCTCTCGCACCATGTCGGGTCCCAAGACTGTGGTCTCCCCCACATCTGTCCAACACACGGGCGATCTACACGGTCTACCATACAAAGCCTCAAACGGTGCCATCCCAATACTAGACTGATAGCTATTGTTGTATGCAAACTCTGCTAAAGGTAGATGATCCACCCACGAACCTCTAAAGTCAAGAACACAAGCTCTCAGCGTATCCTCTAGAATCTGTATGGTCCTCTCTGACTGGCCATCCGTCTGGGGGTGAAAAGCTGTACTGAACATCAAGTTCGTCCCCAAGGCCTCTTGCAGACTTTGCCAAAAGCGCAAAGTGAAGCGCGGGTCTCAGTTTGAAACAATAGATACTGGCACTCTGTGCAATCTGACTACCTCCCTAACGTACAAGCTACTCAGTCGTTCCACTGAATCCCTCACTCGAATGGGGAGAAAGTGTGCAGACTTCGTCAACCTATCAACCACAACCTACACGGCGTCGTGTCCCTTAGGTGACCGAGGAAGTCATGACACAAAGTCCATCGTGACGTGCTCCCACTTCCACTCTGATATAGGCAACGACTGTAGCAACTCTGTTGGCTTCTAGTGTTCCGCCTTTACCTGCTGACAGGTGAGGCATTGCAAAACAAACTGGATCACGTCTCTCTTCATCCCTGTCCAATAGAACTGACGACGTAAGTCGTGGTACATCTTCGTTCCTCCAAGATGCACGACAAGACGAGAATAATGACACTCACGTAATAGATAAGCTCGGCATGATTTTGGCACAAATAACCTGCTTGCCAACCTCAGACTCTGATCAGAACCCACAATCCATCTTGCTGTATCCTCACCACTAGCAACGCGGTCTCGTATCATCTGAGCCTCCTGGTCCACCTGTTGGACCTCTAGCACACGTGCTATCAATGCTGGTCGAGTAACTACAAAAAATAAGGTGGCACCCACCGCGGTCTCTCTGAGGCAAAGATCAAACTCCCCAACATCTGCAAGCATGTCTCACTCACGTATAGCCACAGAAGCTAACGACCCATGAGACCTCCTATTGAGAGCGTCAGCCACCATGTTGGCCTTCCCGGGATGATACTACAAATCAAAGTCGTAATCCTCTAATAACTCCATCCACCATCGCTGGCGTAAGTTCAGATCCTTCTGCGAAAATAAGTATTTTAAGCTCTTGTGATCGGAGAAAATCTCGAAATGCTCACCATACAAATAGTGACGCCTTGTCTTCAAAGCAAAGACCACAGCTGCCAACTCCAAGTCATGCGTAGGATAGTTTCGCTCGTGCGTCTTCAACTGTTGGGAACCAGAGGCTACAACCTTACCCTCCTGCATCAGAACACATCCCAGGCCATCATGTGATGCGTCACAGTACACAGTATAGCCCAAGCCTCGCTCTGGAATGATCAACACTGGCGGGCTAGTCAGCCTCGTCTTCAGCTCCTGGAAAGCTGACTCACAGGACTCACTCCATACAAACATAACTTTCATCCGCGTCAAACGCGTCATCGGTGCAGCGAGCCTAGCAAAGTCCTTCACGAACCGTCAATAGTAGCCGGCTAAACCCAGAAAGCTACGGATCTCAAAGATGTTCTTCGGTCGCTCCCAACCGGTCACAGCATCAGTCTTCGATGAATCCACAGCTACCCCGTCTATTGACACTACATGTCCCAAAAATCTCACCTCCGATATCCAGAATTCGCACTTCTCGTACTTCTCGTACAAGCAATGCTCTTCAAGGTCTGTAGTACGGTCCGTAGGTGATCCTCGTGCGCGTCTGTAGTAGGTGAATATATCATAATATCATCCACAAACACCACCACAAAACTATTCAAGTAAGGATGAAAGATTTGGTTCATCGGACCCATGAACGTAGTAGGTGCGTTCGTCAGACCGTACGACATAACTAAAAACTCATAGTAACCATAGCGAGTTCGGAAGGCGGTCTTCACTATGTCCTCATCCCTAATCCTCAACTGATGATATCCTTATCTCAAGTCAATATTTGAGAAACAGCTCGAACCCTTCAGCTGGTCGAACAAATCATCTATCCTCGGCATCGGGTACATGTTCTTCACTGTCACCTGATTTAGCCTTCTGTAGTCGATACACAAACGCAACGATCTATCCTTCTTCTTTGCAAAAAGAGTAGGAGCTCCTCACGAAGAAGTACTCGAGCGTATAAACCCTCTGTTTAGCAACTCCTGTAACTACACCTTGAGTTCACGCAACTCAGTTGGTGCAAAGCGATAGGACGGTATAGATATGGGAGCAGCTCCGGGAACTACATCAATAGAAAACTCTATCTCCCAGCTCGGTGGCAACTCATACAAATCATCGGGAAAGACATCAGAATAGTCGCACACCACTGAAGGTAACTCTCCTCGAACCCCAAGTACCTCATCCAGCATGAGGGCTACAAAAAGGGAACCCAGGTTGCCCTGGTTCCACACAACACCTGGCATAGACCTCAAACCCTCATCCCGGTCTCCCACAAAAGAAAAGCAATCTCCCGCCGGAGTACAAACCATCACCCTCCGTCGATCGCAATCGATGAAGGTACGATAGGTGGTCAGCCAATCCATCCCTAGAATGACATCAAACGCAGTCATATCTAGGATAACAAGGTCGAACTCTATACAACGACCGGTGACCTCCAACACGCAGGATCTGCAGACAAGGCTCAACTTCACACTCCCACTCACTAGGGTCTCTACACATAAGGAACTACCCAACCAGTTCATCTCTAACCACAAAGAAGATGCAAAAGAAGCAGATATGAACGAACGTGATGCTCCAGTGTCGATAAGAACACTAGCCTATGATCTGAAGACTAGAAGAGTACCTCTGATCACGGAGGTGGTAGCAGCAACATCGGGCACGACCGGTGCTCTGGAAGAACTAGGCTCTGTAAGAACATAAGCTCTGGTTGGTCCGCTGCGGCTCTGAACTGCCGACTGCCTGCCCGACTACACTGAAGCGCCTCCCTCTGTAAATCTGGACGCTTGAGCTCTCGGCTACTGATACCTCTGTCATCCCTGGCCAGGTGGAATAACAGGTGCTCCAGCTATGCTCTGAATGCTCCCCCCTCGAGGACAGTTCCTCCGGATATGCCCAGACTACCCACACTCAAAATAGACTGGTGGCCCTCTCCCGGGTGCCTGAGACTGTGACTTAGTCTGAACAGGTGCTGCACTCCGACACTCTGCCGCACGATGCCTCGACCGCTGGCATCTATGACAAACAATCTTCCTCTGATATGACCTTCCCGTTGAGGCTACGGGATGTGTGGATGCAGAAGACTGTGGCTGATAGACCCCACTGATAAGAACTCGGACCAGATGTCCGCTGACGCTTGTCCCTGCGTCCCCGGGACTGTGGACGTCCTCCGTCTTGCTGTCCCCGACTATCTCTGTCTCGGCGTGTCTCATTCAGAGTATCCTCCACTTTCATAGCGGTCTCCACTAACTCTATAAAAACCTGCAACCTCAGTGCTGCCACTTTGTCTCGAATAGCGGGTCTCAAACCCCTCTCGAACCGTTTCGCACAGAACTTGTCAGTAGGTACGATCTCCTGTGCAAATTTGGACAGGCTAGTAAACTCTACCTCGTACTCAAGCACTGTCATCGTCCCCTGCGTTAGAAACAGGAAGTCCTCTCTGTAGCGATCCCTCAGAATCGCTGGAAAGTATTTCTCTAGAAATACCTTCGTGAAAGCATCCCAGGTGCCTGCCACTGTGGTCTTGGCGAACTTCCACCACATGTGAGCACTCCCTCTCAGCTGGAAGGCGGCACATATAACCCTCAGATCATCTTCATCAATCTGAAGCGAATCAAGGATCCTAGTAACTAGCTCCAGCCACTCAGTGGCAACCGTGGGATTGGGATCCCCAGAAAAGGCAAGAGGGTCCAGTTGGCGAAACTCATGCATCGCAACCATCGCCCTCGGCTTGGGTACACTCTCCTTGCCCCTAGTGGCCTCAGCCAGTTGCCGAATGGAGCCGACCATCTCACGCAATAGATCTCCCTCTACAACAGGTCCTTAGGGTGCATTAGCATCCCCAACATCTGGGACTGGAACGTCCCTTCGGCCAGAACCACAGCCACGACCTCGACCTCGGCCTCGTCCTCCCTGCGTGGACATAATTCTATACGAAAGCAACATAACAGGATCAGAATCCATACAACATGTTATTGCTAACGTAAAAGACAGATAAGCATGCTAACACATAGCCTCATAATGTCATGTCGTCACATCTCACATACCAAGGAGAACTAACAAGAAAGACTCGTCTATCTGGATAACCTACTCAGATTCCTTGCTAGAAAGCACGTCCGCGAAACGCGTCTCTAACATTGCTCCCAAGCACGTTAATCCAAATGCCCAAAGGCAAGACTAATCAATCCCAAGGCCCAACCTCCATATCCACGTATACATCACAAGCTATCATGCTATGTTAGGAAAACGCTGTAACACATGCAATCAAGCACACACATATCCTCACAAGGTGATGTACCCTTTTTCCCATGGCTCATAGGTATTCGAACCCAGAGCTCTGATACCAAGTTGTCACACCCTAAACATCTGGGTCACGTGAAAGCCCACCAAAACACCCATTTAAGAAAATAGGTTTCACAGTTGATAATCAAAATACACAACATTTGGATAAAAGATCCCCACAGTTCATCTCTCATAAACTAAAAACATGCATCTCAAAACCAGTCTCAACAGGCGTCACATGTGTAAGTACATGTCTCAAAAAGGAAAAACTACAGCAAATCTTCCATCACTTCTGCAACTAGGTCATCTCATCATGCTCACCTTAAAAGGTTTTACAGCAAAATTCCACACTGTAAGCCAAAGCCCAATAGGAACATAGACAATAAAACTGTAAAGCAGGCTATGCAATTATACACACACGAGCTCAACCACAGGAGCCACAAAGGTATTCCTTCCAAAACCACAACTTTGCATCAGACTACCACGAATCTCAAAAGGTTTTATCTCATAAAAACTCACGTTTTCCATCCTTTAAACTATGCATATCATCCTAACATATATCATGCCACAGTTAAGGGAAAGGTGTAAATAAAACAGGAAACTCCACGCAGGCCACACAACCGAGGAGAAAGATCAAGAGTAATCCTATGTACCGACTCTGTCACACAGACAAAGATAACAACTATAGACTCCTGTCCATTATCCTAATCCTGAACCACTTAAGGCCTGCTAGATAATGACAAGTTCTATACG
>JAULJZ010039915.1:0-14588 GCA_032270985.1 Heliamphora pulchella
CAGGACCTATTGTAGACACCCCAATTTGATCCCGCCCAATCTTAGGCGAATCCGATGATGAAAACAACTGGAATAGTACCTCAGTTCGATCCTCGAAAAGTGATCCAAGCTCAGTATTTGAACCCGTAACCTTCAAACAAATGAAATTTTGACGAACCATCGAAACTTGTTGCCCAAGTAAGGCGACCGCCAACTTGCATTGTGGCACCCGCCATAGAACTTTGAGGAAACCCTAGCCAAAAGTGACGACCGTCACCTTTCATCATGGCGACCGCCAGTTGCCATTGTGGCGACCGCCATAGAACTTTGTAAAACCTTTCAAAAACATGGCAACCGCCAACTCCAAATGGCTTGACGTGTCCCAAAACGTGGCAACACCTTATTAGTTGAAAAATTCTATAAATACCGTACCCCAGCGTACGATTTTAGTACGAATTTTGAGTGAGAGAGACTCTGCCGATAAATGGAGCGATTCTGAGTCTCGACGCCGAAGTCCTGCTGAGACACCGAGTCCCGAACCTCCAACACCTACATTGAGGCCCTGCTTGGATCACCACCCAAGGGTTGAGTTGTTAAGGCACATTCCATAACTTGAGGATTTTTCGGCAATTTAGGTATCTCGTTTAGATCCCCGATCTTTCTAAACTCGACTTTCTCTCTTTTGAAGTGATCGGGTTAAATTCACTCTTAATTTGTATATTTCTTTCATTTACCTAGTTGATTTTGTTTTGCTTCATATAATCTAGTTATTGTCTTTAATTGTTTAGTTATTAATTTCTCCACATTCACACTTAGCACATTTGTTATTTTCTTTATTTAGACTCATCAATTAGTGCTAATATAATTTGACAAAACGATTAAATAATATCGTTATTGTTAAAATAAAAAGCACTTACATAAAAATAGTTGCAATTGTCAATATTGCACCTATTTAATGAAAATTATTCTTTAGTGTTTCTTTTGTTAGTATTTTATTTCTTTCTTCTCTCTTTCTTTTCTAGATAAGTTAATAGTTAATTTAATGTTGTTATTTCTTTTTTTTCTTCTTTAATACTAATGTCCATTTTAGTTTAAGGTTTCTCTTCTTTTAGTATTAATGCAATTTTCCTCTATTTTATTTTCTTTTATTTTCTTGTAATATTAGTCCAATGCTCAATTTCATTTTCTTTTCTAGCATTCAATAGTAAATTCCTTTCCTAGCGTTTACTTTTTTTTTTTGTTATGTAACTTTAATTACTCTTCTCTTTTCTCTCAACTAATGCTAATGCTCCCTTTTATTTTTCTTTTAGCCTAATTTTTTTTTCTAGCTTTTTCTATTTGCTTTTATTTTCTTTTATTAGTATAATTCCTCTTTCTAATCTTTTATTTTCATAGCTTTAATAGAGCTCCATTTAGTATATCTTTTCTCGTAATATTAGTGTTTATTTTTCCATCATTTTTTATATATATATAGCTTTCTTTTTCTTCATTTTATCAAACCTAAAAATTACAAAAGCGGCTTTTAAGTTAATTTCTATCTTTAAATGGCTTTATAATTTTTTTTCTTTAATAAAATTAAAACTCTCTTTTTCTTTTCATTTCTTTTATTTTCTTCCATTTTCATTTTTATTTCTTTTTCTTTCTTTTCATTTTGTTAAAATCAAGAAAATCATAAAAAGCTTTCTAGACTAGGTTTTATCATTAAAGTATAATTTTCTTTTGATTTCTCTTATCTCTCTTAAAATGCATAAAATAAAATAATTAGATTTTCTTTTAGTAGTTTAAACAAGCATTTGCTAACATTTTATTTTGGCTTGTAAGTTTTCTTTTATTTCTTTCTTTTTCAAATTAAAATTTCAAATATTTTCTTGTTAATACAAAATGTTTGTTATTAGATTTTATTATTTTGATTAGTTTTTAACATAGGACTCTTTACATGTTTCTTACAACTTTTAATATGCATATTGTACATATTAATTTAGGATTTGATTATTTTATTGTGTAATTCATTTTTGGTGTAATCCATGTTTAGACAATTGGTAATTTTAGTATACTTTTTTTTAAACCAAATTATGCTAGTTAGGTTGTTTCAATATTATTGCATGTGAGTATGTGTTTTATGTATCCTTTAGATAGAAATTGCATGTCATAGGATTTAGAATTTTTCTTTTGACACTTATTTATTTTGGAATGCTATGTACATATTTTATGTATTTTCTATATTTGATTTTTGATATTCTCTCTTTGTCTCTATTTTTTTTATTTGCATGTATTTGAGAAAGTCTATTAAAGAACCCATGATGATTAGTAGAGGCCAACCTTATGATTGGGCGAACGGAGTGCCTAACACCTTCCCCGATTCGTACTTTAGCCCCCGAATCCTCTTCTCTGGTTTTCGTTTTCAAGATCAGTAAGCCAATTTCATTTTTCTTAGTTTTTTTAAAAAACTAAGTGGTCACTCTATTTTCAAGAAAAAAGAATTTTCAAGATTTGGTTCTCAAGGTGTTAAAATATTTTTCAAAACATCTTTTGAATTCTCTTATTTTTGACCCATAAATCCCAACGCCAAACCTATCCCATTTTAAAACTTTGCATGGGACTTATTCTTAAACAACTATTAAAATTAGAACTAATTACTAATTAACTCAAAATTTTATTTGCAACTTATTTAAATGTTACATAGATCTTTTAATACATATTTTTGTAGTGCAACTTATGGGATTCTATATTAGGACTATTCAAAGTCTAGGGGATATGCACTCCACAAAGGTGATTTTAGTCGCTAGAGAAAAGACCACAGCCTCGTGCCCGTGATAACTCTTTAATAGTTTTAGGAAGAAGGCTAAGCATTCTAGATGACTCAAAATCGGTTCATCTTAGAGAAAGTACGCAAGCGCCATCTGGTGGTGACTCTAAGTTCGATATTGAATCCGACAGGCTGAGGATATCCCAGGTTTTATTTATATGTGGCACTGGATACTTGGTTCCCACCAATTACAGATGATCACGTTGTTACCATATGTTTGGAATTTTGATCTTAGTCTAATTTATTTTTATTTTAGCAAATATGTGACAAATTATTATTTAAATTATTTATATTTTATTCATTGATATTTTAACACTTATTCTTTTGGAGTTGTGGTTTGATATTGCAGCGCAGCGAAAAAGGAGCAAAAAATGTCAAATAGCTACAAGTAGTGTTAGACCACTCGATAGGCCGATCGACCGGTCAAGTTCATCTCTCGATATCTCAGAAGTCTGCAAAGATTATAGATAACAAGATTTGACCGATCACGCAGTTAAAAGACTGATCGAGCGATCTGTACGCGCGACTGCTTTTAAGTGCAGCAACAGCTCTGGTTTTGACATGCGGATATAAATAGGACAGCTAGGGTTTCATATTTTGGTGCCTCATTGATATAATTATAATCTCTAGCCGCTAGAAAGCCTTTCACGTTATTCAACATATTCGCAAGCTAGTCTACAACAACTTGATGATCTTTTAGTTTTTGTACGTTCAAGTCAATCATCAAGTCAATCAAAATCCTCAACAATCTGTTCGTATTCGTAGAGTCGCTTGAAAGGATTCTCAAGTTTTTGAAGTCTGGTGGAGGATTCTATTAGCATTGAAGTCCGATGGTGGGTTCAAGCGGCAGTCAAGCATAGGAGTTGGTGTACGTGAATTCGGCAGGAGTAGTCTTTCAAACATTTGGCTGTGGATTTAACGTCGATTTGTAATACTCACTTATAACCAATGATATTATAGTGTTTAATTTTCTAGACCCAGAGTAGTCTCGTAATTTTTTTCTTGTTTAAAATTTTTCACGTAAAAATCGTCGTCTCATGTGTGATTGTAATTGTTTATATTTTCTGCTTGTGTGTTTGATTGCTTAGCTTTTTTTTGCGGCGTTTGGTTTCTTAAATTAAATCGATTAGTGCAAATCAGTCAGTAAACGAGATTGTTCAATTGGTATCAGAGATGGTTAATTTTTTTAAAAAAAATTGTGATATTTTGATTGATTTGCAATAATGGATATTCTAAAAAAGGATCTATCGAGTCTAATAATGATAATTCTTTTAATTACTCTTGGAATGAAGAAGATAGGGAGATTAACAATGGTGAAGATAATCAGACTCTTCAGCAAGCTTATTATAAACTTTACAAGGAGTGCTACATGATGACCAAATGAAATATCGATCTGGTCAATATACATAAATTGTGTAAAAGGGTGAAAGAGAAAGTCAAGCAAGAGATGACTGAATCTCAAGCCCTGGTTGGGAAGTTAAAGTCTGGTAGGGAGACTTTATGTGAAGAACTTTTTCGGTGTGAAGGAGAGAGAAACGACTTGATTGAAATATGTGAAAATTATAAAGATAAAATTGTTAATCTTGAGATAAATTTGCATGAAAATGTCAAGTTAAATAAATTTTTTGAGACTAGGTTAATTAAATTAGAATGTGATCTTAATATTTCTAATGCTATTCTTGAGAAATTTAATGTAAGATCAAAAGTTTTGGATGATATTCTAAATGTGCAAAAGGTGACGAATAATCGAGTTGGTCTTGGATATACTAGTGAAGCTTCATCTTCAAATTCTGTAGGTAAAATTAAATTTATTAAATCTGTTACCCTGCACCTGCTGCTCAAAAACTAGTTGTCCAACCAAATCTTCATCGGCCTAAGGTTATTGTTAAAGATTTTACACTAAAAATCAATGTTCCTATGTTTGCAACTATGAATAAATTTGTGCTTGTGTGTCATCACTGTGGAGTTAAAAGTCACATTAGACCTCATTGTATTCAGTTGCATGGTATTTTTAATTTCAATTCTAGATATTCTTACATTCTTAGAAAAAGTAGATTATTTAACCAGATGCATGATTCTAGGAATAGACTGAATTATCCTAGAATTAGAAGAACTGCTTTTAAAACATGGACTACAAATAATTTGTCTAAACCTATGCCTAAATATTGTGATGTGAATGACCAAATCAAGTTTAGAAAAGTTTGGATAAAAAAAATTGATATAGATTGCTTTCTTGCAAGTTGAAATTCTTAGTTTTTTTTTTTTTGTGTGTGTGGTGTCTATTTGAGTCTTGTCAATGTTTTTTATTTTTTATTTTTTATTTTTTTGGTTTGTTTGTTTGAGTTTTTTTTGACTTCTTAAAAAAAATAATAAAGAAAAAAAAAATGTGGAGAACTTTATTAAAAATTGAGTACCTAATTTGTGCATTATTTCATTTGATTGAAATCTCATAACTTCGGGCTTCGAGATAAAATACCACATTGATTTTTGGACAATCTAATTCATAATGGATAAAAAGCTTTCAGAGATGAGTCTATTCTGTACATCACTTGAACATTGATAGATGCAGTGATCCTCCGCATTTGGGTTCTATTTTATCTATAAGTCTTTCTCATTTTTCAATTCTCTAAGTGTTCACAAAATGACCACATAGTGGCGATCTACTTGATTTTAATATTTAAACTCCCTCCTTCTTTTGTTTCTATATGTTTGGCTTGAGAAAATGGCTACCTATGCGAACTTTACTTTTTCATTTGCCGCCAATGAAAGCATGAAGTGAATTGGGTCAAGGCTGGTTTGATTTTGTGAATTTCTTATTTTCTGATAAATAAATGTGATTCAGCCATATAGATCCCATAAAAGATTTGATCTAGGTGTTTGGAAATATTTCAAGTCACATACACACACTTGTATATAGAATCTACTCTTATTATGTCCTTTCATATATGAATATAGTTTATCTTAGACTCTTTGTGCGGTTTGATAAATTTGACTAAATTATGTGGTTTCAGACACGTAGAATGTGCATGGGTCTTGTACTTCTTATTTAATCTTATTCCCTACTCAAAAGATTTGTTTTTTTTGTGTGTTTGTCAATTCGTGATAAAAAGGGAGAAATAGTGGACTTAGAGGCTTGGAGGTTTGATTAAGGGGGAGTGTTAATAATTTTTTTTTGGTTTGGCTGAGGGAGAGTCATAAAGTTTTTTGAGAGTTTAGTTTGAGGGGGAGTATCTATTTTTTTTGTATTTTGTGAAAGTGTTTTATTTGTGTCGTATTAGTATTTTTTCGTATTAGTTTGTTAGCTTGATTAATTAGATTGTTGGTATATTGGATTTTGTCACAGAATTGCCAAAATAGGAGATTATTAAGAATTTTGACCCTGATTTAATTTATTTTTATTTTAACAAATCTGTGAAAAAATGTTATTTAAATTATTTATATTTTGTTCATTGATATTTTTACACTTGTTATTTTGGAGATGTGATTTGATATTGCAGTGCAGCGAAAAATGAGCAAAAAATGTCGAAAAGCTGTAAGTAGTGTCAGACCACTGTATAAACCGATCGAGCGGTCCATCGAGCAGTCAAGTTCAGCTCTTGGTATCTCAGAAGTCTACAAAAATTACAGAGAACAAGGTTTAGCCAATCAAGTAGTTAAAAGATCAATCGAGCGGTCCGTACGCGCGACAGCTTTTAAGTGCAGCAGCAGCTAGGGTTTTGGTAGGCGACTATAAATAGGACACTACGGTTTTATATTTTGGTGCCTCTTTGATACAATTATAATCCCTATCCGACAGACAGTCTTCCACATTATTCAACATACTCGCAAGCTAGTGTACAACAACTTGGTGAACTTTTAGTTTTCGCACGTTTCAAGCCAATCATTAAGTCAATCAAAATCTTCAACGATCTGTTCATGTTTATGGAGTCACTTGAGAGAATTCTCAGGTGTTTGAAGTCTAGTGGAGGATTCCGTCAGCATTGAAGTCCAGTGGTGGGTTCAAGCGGTAGTCAAGTACAGGAGTTGGCGTACGTGTAATCGGCAGGAGTAGACTTTCAAACATTTGATTGTGGATTCAACGCAGGTTTGTAAGATTCTCTTGTAACCAACATTATTATAATGTTTGATTTTTTAGACCTGGAGTGGTCTTGTAGTTTTTATCCGGTTTGGAGTTTTTCTCATAAAAATCGTCATCTCATGTGTGATTGTGATTGTTTATATTTTCTGTTTGTGTGTTTGATTGTTTAGGTTTTTCTTGCGGCGTTTGAATTCTAAAATTAAATCAATTATTGCAAATCACTCGGTAAATGGGATTTTTCATCATCAATGTGGTACTAATTCTTTTTATGACAAAACGTGAGATATTGGCATTACACCGAAAAAATGAATTTTGATAAGAGAAAACATGATTTGTGATACCGCATGATTTTCATCCTCATTAATTTTATGCAATAATTATGTTTCAATTATAGATATTTTATATATCCCATTTTAGAACTATATTCTATTATGTATGCTTGTTGTTCACCAAACTGCCGACTGACGTTATTTTTAACATTTTCAGGTTATTAATTAAGATTGCTAGTGGTGGATTCTATGGTATTCTGGAACCCAACTTTAGTGACATCTTAGGAGTTTAGTTATTTTTTCATTTTTTTATTGGTATCATTTGTTCGGCTAGTTGACTATAGTTACTTTTTGGATGAAGGTTTGTGGTTGTTTGTGACCAACAGGACAATTGGTTTGATTTAGTTTTCAGTAGTAGCATATGTCAGCACTTCACATATATTTTGGTATTTTAATTTTGTTCTTCAGACTTTCGTGGCTTATTGGGCTAAGGCTATAGTCCACGACCGGTCATGTATCCGAGATCGAGCGTGACATAGATTATGCTAGAATTCTTTTAACACGAGTTATTCTTCATTTTAACTTTTATTTTGATGGCCAAACTTTGGATTTGGTTTTCCTACCAACCCCGTTGAAAGGGGGAAAAAAATAGATGAGGAGAAATAAGAATTGCAATAAAAAAGTTGTTCTGGGACAGTGAATGGCATTATATTAGAGAAATTGAATTGAAAAAAAATTATGTCAGCTACATCAGTGGAATACAATGCGATTTTGAAAATTAGTCATATATTAGAAATTGAGTGCACTAAGATATTTGATTGTGTGACTTTGTAGTGGTATGATTTGTTTATTTTGTTTCGATTTTAAACTTAGACAAGCTGGTTATTGTTCGAATTGGTTTGATCTTATCAACACTTTCTAATATGATTAAGGAGGTCAATGCATTGTCAAATATTATGATTGAGGCTATTTTGAGTTAGGTTCACTGTGATTAATGTGATATTAGTATATCATGATTCATGAAAGAATTGTCATTTGAATTGGTTTCCTTGCAGATAATTTTGCCGTTAATAGTTCTGAAAAAGTAAATCTGTTGTTACTCTCTAAATCCAATGGGTTTGTGTTACCCTTTGTTTTATTGCTATTACCCAAAGATTCGCACATTTTTGCCAAACAAATAAAAATCATTTCAGTAATGCTCTAAGGAAAATGCATAATCACGTATATGTATTGATTTTTCTGCAGGAAACAAAAATTTGTTAGGGTGTTTGGTAAAGTTATTGCTAGTAATTTTTAACTTTCTACTATTAATTTTAGTTATAAGTTATAAATTTTTCTAAATACATATAACTTTTGCTACAATTTATAATTACTTTTTTTTTCTATTTCAACGACAAGCAAAACAATTTTTACCAAGTACTTACAACTTCTGCTACAAGTTATAATTTATAAGCTATCAAACACCACCTATATATGCTATTTTTTTTCTTTTTTTTAAAAAAAAAAATGCTACGTTTTAATTGATATGAAACCGGAGGGGAAAAGGGATTTCACACCTCAAGTGTAGGACTTTTCTTTGTTTGGATAAATAAATACATAGAATTTGTGAGTTACTTTGTTTATATGTGTTCCAAGTGATTGTGGGCTTAATTTTTTCCTTTGCATTTGTTGGACATGTTATTTTTGTTCATCCAGCTCCCTTTCACTCTCACAATTATAGTAACATGCATATCTATTTAGGTTTATCTCAGTACCTCATACTCATACTCCTCTCCAGCTGTTGAAAAATCAAGTTTCAAGTGTATATTTTTGTCAATTAATATCACATGTTGGTAAGAAGAGTGGGCACTATTGTTGAGGAGTAACCATTGTGTGCTTTCTTGATTGCAGTTCTCAACATGGGTAATTTTTGGGCATCTAATTCTTAGTTTGGAAAAGAGGAGTCCTGCCAATGTGAGGTAAATTTTTTTATTGCTATTTTTTTTTTTTTTTAAAATCTTCCATTCAAATTGACTTACAATAGCATTTATGGTTATTCTAAGATTAGAGCTTTGATTTCTCACAGGAAATTGGCCTATTTGTTTCAAAATTGCATCTTTGAATTACAGGATTTAATTTAAGCCTACTATTGTTTGTTAGCCTTTTCACAAAACATTGTTTTGGGACATTTGTTTCTTTAAAAGATAAATATATATTGTTTTTTCTAATTATTTTTTTTGGGAAAAATATATTTTTGTCTATCTTAAATCTGAATATGTTTTATTACACAAAATAAAAAAATGCAATTCTGATTACCTTGACAGAAAAATGGTTTGAATTAGTTTTTTATTATTATTTATATATTTGCTCATTGGTTGTAAATGTTTCATGCCCAAATAAGAATCACAAGATTTTGTGTAATTGGTTCTCCTTGGGACACAACCCACTTAACAAAAGCCATAATTATCTACAAGCTGCGTCATCATCTTAGGCCCCGTTTGTTTGGGTTGAAAATGTTTTTCAATAGTTTTTGGAAAATGACTTATTTTTCTATGTTTGGTTATGATATTAAATATTTTTCAAAAAATATTTTATGTTGTTTGGCTTCTATAGAAAATCATTAATATTTCATAACTTATAATTCCTACAATTTAATAATTGAAGAACCCCCGGACTCCAGGATCTCGGTATCCCCAAGACCCCTGGATTCCCGGGACTCTAAAGACCCTAAAACCCCAAACCCCAGGACCACGGACGCCCTAGACCCTCGAGACCTCGGACCCTCGAGATCCTAGATTCTTGAACCCCCCGATATCCTAGATTCTCGGACTCCTAGGACCACAAATCATTGGTCCCTTGGACCCCCGAAACCCAAAGACCCGTGGGACCCCGATCTCTTCACCCATGGAACCTCGAGACCTCAAAAACTCGGACCCCAGAAAAACTAGACCCCTAAACTCTCGAGAACCCCGAACCCCAGACCCTCGAGAACCCTAGGACTGGTCCACCAGACCCCTAGGACCTCCGGGAGCCTAAACACCAGGACCTCAAGACCCCAAGACCCTAGGACCCCCAACACCCCGAACCTCGAGACGCCTATACCCCCGAGACCACAAACCCCCCGACCCCTGTACCCCTAGGCTCTCAGACCCCTTGATTCTTGGACCCCCAGACCCACGAACTCCCGAAACCCCCAAACCCCTGGGACTCTCGGACCCTCGGGATCACCAAGACCTTGGTCCCTTAGACTCCCAGGATATCGGTCTGGCAAACTGCCGAGACACTCGGGACCCTAGACCTTGGGAACCCGGGATGCCCGGACACCTGGAACCCCTGAACCCTCGAACCCCCGAAGCCCATGACCCTCGAACCCCCGAAGCCCAAGACCCTCGAACCCCTAGACCCCGGACTGTCGAGATCCCCGGGACCTCGGATATTAGAACCCTAGAACCTTGGGACCCCGAAAACCCAAGACCCTAGGACACCCAGACCCCCGGACCCTCGAACCCCCGGGACCCTCGAAACCCCAAACTCCCCACTCCCGGGACCCTAGACCCCCAAACCCGCCAATCTTGGGACCCCCACTCACTTGTATACATAAATTCAAATTTTAATTTACAATGTATTTTTTTAACTCACATACATGCATTTACAACTTTAAAAATAATATTTTTAAATTTATATTAATTCAAAATTAATTTCTCAAGAATCATCGAATTTTAAAATTACCCCCAAATTAAAATTCACGAATTTCTACGCACATCGGTAGATTCACCCAAAACTCATACAAGAGTTACCGGGCTCACTAGCCACACCTTTATAACTAGCACACAAGCTCAAAATTTATACCACACCGGTAAATTACCACGTAATATTTAAATAAAAAAACTAAAACGAAATCACCTCTCACATAAATAATCTAAATAAAGTGCATATTATCTGCGCCTTAAAAGATTTTCGAGGCAGATTATCATCTTTATTCGAAACTAATGAATGTCTGGTTGAGACTCTTTGCCCTAGAATCAAAATGCAAGCAAAATTGGGCAATGCAAACTCTGTCCTTGTTGAGCACATAGCATAGTCAAGTAGAATTAGCCGGAGCTACTATGCTTTGATAGGGAAAAAAAAAAGTAGGGTCATTGTAATATGATTGAATGTGTTACAAAGGTCAATTCCTCTCCCTACAATACTAAAAAAGTTGCGAAACTTCTAACAAATGAATTAGAATCGGATAAGACTTTCATTTTAATTAAATAATCTTAAAAAAGGGCATATTTACATACATTATATAAATTTGAAATATATTGATATTTTAAAAATTAATAAATTTTATCTTTAAAAATATATTAATAATTGTTGGGTGTGTCTTGTATTCTGTGGATCCATTTATTATAATTTTATAATTATATGACGACTAAGGTTTTAGAGTTTATAATTATATAGAGGTTAGGATTTTAAGATTTGTCTATAAATATGAGACTTATAATTTTAGTAGGTTTGTGAGTATTTGAATCAACAGGTAGGGATAAAAGGGGAGACGAAAAAATACCGGAGGTATCATGGTGCCCCTTGAACGAGAAAACATGATTTATTTTATGACTTGAGTTGTGGGTGATCGGTGGTGGCTAGCAGTGAGAAGAGTGGTAGTGGAGAAATTTTAGAGTTTTGAAAAATAAAGATTATTTTGATAACTTGAACGAGAGATAAAATTATAATTACAAAAATTAATCTTATGTGTGTGCTAAGCAAAGTGGCGAGTAAAGTGATCATAGAACTATCTTGGAAGATTCAATGGTTAAGAAAATTATGCGTCTAAGATCTAATTCATGTGCCATATAAAGAAAAAACGATAAAATTCACTTATCTCCCTTGAAATTTGTAAGTAATTAAATACATAAGCCCTTTTATGATTTAGAAAATTATAATTTCTCCTTGAAATACCTAATTTCTTTATATTCATTCATTTCATTAAGTAATAGTTAGTCAACGATTAGTTGGAGCTGATATCAGCAATTAGAAATATTAAAATATTAATTTTATTCTTATTAACCCTCTCAAATTTCTTTTTATAAAATATAAAAATACTAGTAGTAAACTATGTTTATTTAATAATTTAGAAAGAAAGTTATAATTTTTTAAACCACAAATATGCTTTTGTATTAGCTATAAATTTCAATAATGTGATGTAATTTACTAAAAATAATAATAATTAATAGGGACTTTCAACCAAAAATTCAAAAAAATAAATTTTAACGTGCAAAGTCCATCAACAAAATTTTTAACGCGCGAGTTCTAATTGCTTACAACACAGATAAATTTAACACAAACAGATAAATTTATATATAATGCATATAGATAAATTTATCTGTCATCTTATTTTATGTTTATGCTTAACAGATAAATTTATCTATTGCATATCAACACAGATAATGCAAACAGATAAATTTATCTGTATTCTTTATACATATTTTGAAAAGATACAGATAAATTTATTTGTATTTTTTATACATATTTTGAAAAGGCACAGGTATGCTCATTTATGGAAAACAGATAAATTTATCTATTTGCTTATTTATGCAAGACAGATAATTTTATCTGTGTGCTTTATACTTGTTTTAAAAAGATACAGTGTTTTTTATACAAATAAATCTATCTGTATACTTATTTATGTAAGACAGATAAATTTTTTTATGTGCTTTATATATATTTTAAAAATACACAAATAAATTTATCAGTTCTAAGATCTAACTGAACCTCACGAGTTAAATTTTTTTATAATAGATAAAAAATAGAATCGACGTTAATTTAAGTATCTAAAACTAATTTTTTGTAATTAATATGACTGACTCCAAAGAGAATATCCTTCCCTAGACGTTTCGTTCATGACGAGAAATCTGGGTTGGGAAATCATGGAAGAAATCTTGTGGCAGACTTTTTGTCAATTATTGTATTTTAAAAAAAATATATATTTTTTAATTATTTTTTAATTTTTTGAATTATTTGGATGAGAGATTGAGAAATTAGTTTGTTGATAAAAAAAATAAAAAACATTCATTACAAATCAAAATAAGTAATATAAAATTAATATAGCTTATTAGCTTACTCTCATATGTTTTTTTTTTTTTTTTAAATTTTGGTCAAAATAACTCTCAGATTTGTGCTCCTGGTTTACAGATACCAATAATTTAGATTGATAGGTTCCGAGGGCGGAGATGGCCGAAGTGATGACCTAGGCTTTCGAAGATTTTTTTGTGAATATATATATATATATATTTTTGTATTACACTTAATTAATTATTCAAAAAATATAGAGAAATTTAAAGATTAGCATTTTTTAGGATATTATAAGAGATTTAGTTCCATAAAATTTTTTAAAGAGATTTAGTTCTTTCTGATTTAAAATAATTTTTTTATGTTTAATATACCCTCATTTAAAAATCATCATTCCTATTTTCAAAATACAAGCAATTAATTGTGTGGGTTGTTAACCGAAATTTTAGGAGTTTCAAATTTATAAAAACAATATCAAAGCCAATTCTATAAAAAATTTAAGATTTTAAGATTTTCAATTCCTAAATTTTAGGAGTTTTAAATTTTTGGATTTTCGATTCCATCCTCATGGTTTCCACTGTGCTCTCTCTCTCTCTCTCTCTCTCTCTCTAACCAAGGAAAGCTTCAAACTTGAATAAATTTTCTGAAGTGGAAATATCTGGCGAGGGCCTCCCGGAGGTGAGAATCTCCGGCGACACGAGCCGGTTCCCTTACTCGAACCAACAGAGGCACTGGTCGACGACACGAGAGCCTCCCGAATGTGAAAATGAAATGAGGTGGAAGCCGGACGAAATGAATGGCGTGGCATGGATGGACAGAGCGGTAAAGACGAACCCCAACGAGGGCCTTCCGGAGGTGAGAATTTCTGGCAACACGAGCCGGTTCCCTAACTCGAGCCGGCAGGGGCACTGGTCGGCGATTCGGATCTCGCGAATAGTTTAGAAAATGTTCTGGGTGGAGATGGAGGAGGTGAGGTGGTTCGTGATGGGGGACGACGACACAATTTTTATGTCGGACACCTCGTAAGGGTTCTGTTAAGATTCGGTATTTTTTTGATACATATTCTCTATATGATCAGTATGCAACTGATACAATTATCAGTTGAAAATTCTATGTTGAACAATTTTAAAAACACTTATCTGTTGAACACTTATACAATTATTAGTTGCATGTTATTATTAAATTCACACAGCTTACCTAAACTACTAATACATTTTATCAATTTAAAACTATATTATAAGAAGATATTACAACAGATACTTAATACTGATAAATGTATCAGTTGTATATGCATAGTGAACTATAGTATATTTATATTATATTTAATACTGATAAATGTATCAGTGGCATATACTGATAAATATATCAGTGGTCACATTTGGTTGCGATGAGTTGAAACATATATCAAAACTAATGATTTTGTGAA
>JAULJZ010039926.1:0-14587 GCA_032270985.1 Heliamphora pulchella
GTTTGATAGTAGAGGTTATGGGTGAGCCGGTTGAAAACCCAACTATATTGGCTTCTCTCTTAAATATTATCTTCTCTTTTAAATATTCATTTTCCAAATCACCCAATTCAAAATCTTGATCCTGTGCATCCATTAACAGGTAAAAGAACAATATACACCCTTTAAAAGTGAGTTTGCATTGATTAGTATACACAACTGGCACCTATTTGATGATAGATAATGAAAACACCATTTGAAAAAAGGTTATATTCTTATATCAAAATAGAATCATCATTCTCTACTAATTAATTTTTCTTCACAAGTACCCACCATGGAATTATTATTCTCTACTAATTCATTTTCTTTGTGTGATCTTTTAAGATTATTCTAGAAGTGTTAGCACTAAAAGTTTCAGAAAGAAATCAATACATTGGGATAGCATTTCTCTTAATGTTGCATTATTGAATGTTTTAGGTGAAGGCACTCTTAAATAAATTTAAAAACATGAAGACAATTGTTATTATTGTCAATATTCTTACAATAACTCATTTTATATTGTTCACATTTCATGCACATAACAACAAAATTTTGAAGAAATTATATTTATACTTGTAGGTAGGGATACAAGTTGACTTGCTTAATCATGGTATTCCAAAATATAATTTGGTTGAGGGGCTTTTGATTACTAAGGACCAATTGTATGAATTAGACGGAGTACCATTAGGTTTAGATTATAGTCAAGTACTTATTCAAAAAGCAAAGAAACCTAATGTCCGTTTGGAAAGACCTCGCAAAGGGGTTAACACAGTTGGAGAAGCTGTTGGCTGAGTTGTTGGCCGACATGTTGTCTGGCGATATTGTGATGTATGTACAACTTAATTTTATTAGTTCATGTATATATACGTGTATTATATGATTTAAATACTTATCATGTTTTAAAATGATTTTAATTGATTTTCAGGTGTTAGAGAAGGAGAAAGATTAAGTGATGATGGGACAAAGGAATTAACAATGGAAAAAGATTTATTTTGGATTGTACTGGTTGAAACAAGAAAGATTTATTTTGAGTTGTACTGGTTGAAACTTAAATATTGTTTTGAGACATATTTGGTACACTTTTTGATATATTTTGATTTGTATTTGATGAATGTGTACTTTTTAAATATTTTGATATGCGATTGAACGGATATGAATATTGTTATAAAGAGATAAACATTTGATATATTGTTATAGATAAATGAATAAATGTTTGGATGTAAATGGATGGATAAATTTTTATTTTTATTTTTTGCATCGAAACTGTTATCGTCGCAAAAACCAATAGTATTTGCAATAGACAGGTATAATGAACACATGTTGCATTGGTATTTAGTCGTCGCAAAAGACATGAATACATTTGCGATGGCACAAGGCTGTAGCAAAAAAATCTGGAGTTTTATATATTTTTTTTGCTTCGAGAGTTATACCGTCGCAAGAAGTTTTTGCGACGGCCATCATGCGATGGCAAATAAGTATATATTTAAAATAGTATTTGTGACGGCACTATGCAGTTGCAAAAACACATTTGTAAATAGTATTTGTGTCGGCCATTGCCGACGCTAAAAGAATGTAAAGTCGTTGCTACCATTTGCGATGGTAAAAACATGATTTTTAATAAGTATTTGCGTCAAACATGGATTTGAAATTTATAAGATTTGTTGATATACAATCTTATTCAATAGCTCCTCTCAAGCTGGAGAATCTAAGGAACATATTTGAAGCTTGTTCCACAGAAACTCAAATGAACTTGGCAAGAGGCCTTTAGTAAAAATATCAGTAATCTGATCTTTAGATGAGATAAGCTAAACTTGGAGATCTTGTTAAGAAACTTTATTATTGACAAAATGAAAGTCGATCTCCACATATTTGGTACGAGCATGGAATACTAGATTCAAAGACAAGTAGGTAGCCCCAAAATTGTCACACCATAAAAAAGGTGGTTGCAAAAATGGAATGCCATGTTCAGAAAATAATGATTGAAGCCAAGTGAGTTTTGCAGATGCATTCGCTAAAGCTTTATATTTCGACTTAGTGAATGATTGAGCAACTGCTCGTATTTAGTGGATGATTGAGCAACTGTTCGTTGTTTTGAAGAAGACCAAAAACCCAAATTAGAGCCAAAGAAAATGACATAGCCGCCAGTAGACTTGCGATCATCTATGCAACTAGCCCAATCAACATTGCAAAAGGCCTAAAGGTGGTTGGACAATGATTTATTAAGAAGAAGACCATGGCTGGAGGTTGATTTGAGATAGCGTAGAATAAGCTTAACTGTTTGCTAATGCTCGTCAGTGAGAGAGTGCATCTATTGAAAGACTTTGTTGACGACAAAAGCAATATCTGGCCTAGTAAGAAAAAGGTATTAAAAGAGCAAAAAATCTGGTAATATAATATAGGGTCAGAATAGGGAATGCCATGAGTGGCATGGAGTTGTGTAGTAGTAGAGAAAGTAGTGCAGACCGGCTTAGAGTTGAGTATGCCAGATTTGTGAAGAAGATCCAAGATATATTTTTGTTAGGAGAGTATTAACCCTGTAAAGCAACGATGAACTTCAACACCTAGAAAATAAGTGAAGTGGACCAAGATCCTTGATTGCAAACTCCTGGCTCAAAGAGAAAATAATGTCGGTGACACAGGATGCAGAATTACTCGTGATGAGAATATCATTGACATAGATCAAGATATAGTTAATAATTCCATCTTGCTAAAAAATAAACAAGGATGAATATGATTTGGACGCTTGAAATTGGAGAGTAAGCAAGAATGTTGTCAGACGAGAAAACCAAGCATGAGGTGCTTGTTTTAGGCCATAAAGAGACTTATGGAGCTTGTAAACATAATCAGGATGATTGGAATCGACAAAGCCAGGGGGTTGTTGCATGAAGACTTCTTCATTTAACGGGTCATGTAAGAATGCATTATTAACATTAACTTTCTGAATAGACCAATCGTGAGAGACAACAATAGACAAAACAGTCCGAATAGTAGTAGGCTTGACAACCGGACTAAATGTCTCAAAATAATCAAGACCCACTTGCTGGTGAAAACCCTTGGCATCCAAACGTGCTTTGTAGCGCTCAACAGAACCATTAGCTCATCGTTTGATACGGTAGACCCTTTTACATCCAACAATATTCATATGAGGAGAAGAAAGATAGAGACTCCAAGTACCATTGCGAAGAAGAGCATTAATCTCATTGGTCATAGCTTAAGGCCAAATGGGAGATTTATTGGCAATAGTGAAGCACATATGTTCGTTAGGAGGAGATGAAGTGATAGGAGTTGGTTGAGTAAGCAAAGCTTTGGGAGTGGACACGTTCCGAAGAATCATGGGGTGAGTTCATTTGGGAACAAAGTTAAGTGGCATAGATTGAGACAAAGATGAATGAGAGTTTAAATCAATAATGGGATTGAAGCCACGGGAATCATGGATGGATGGGTGAGGTTCTACCAATTTTTGAGAGGGAAAATTGGATAAGGTGGGATTGGTAGAGAGGCCGAAAGCAATTAGAGATTTGATTTTGAAATTATAGGATAAGGGGTGGCAAAATTAGGGGGAATGAACATTAGGAATAGATGGGGAAATTGGATTGGCCAAAGAAAATGGAGGAAATTAGGGTGATATGGTAGTTGGCATGCTGACCACTAAATGGGGAGATTGAGTTGGCATTGAATTAGTGAGGGATTGATTTTGTGGGTTGATAGGATTAGAAGATGGATGGAAGGGATTAGCCAAATGTGAAGTTGACAGATTTGGTGGGGAGGAAACTGAAAGTGTAGAGAGAGAAGGTGAAGAAGAATTGTGAACCCGGAAGAAAGCATAAAGGACAACCGAAAGAGACGGAGAATTGGGCGGTGGACCCAATAATGAAGGACTGATAAAATGAAAAGAAAATTCATTGAAACGGACATGGCGAGCAATGTAAACACGACCAGTAGAAGGGTTTAAACAATGATAACCCAGATGAGAAGGACTGTATCGAGAAAAACACAAGGAGCGGAATGAAAAGAAATTTTGTGATTATTGTAGGGGCGCAAATACGGATAACAAAAATAACTAAAAACCTTTAAAAATTGACAATGGACAATACCCAGTTTGCCAAAATAAGGGGAATGGGTGCAAAATTCACCACCCAAATCGGTTTGAACATTTTGATTGTTGTAGAAAATTAACGTCCAATTAATGCTTAAATTTGGAGAAAAATAAAAAAGACGTCAGATTTATTACGCATGGAAAAGTATTAAATGAACTCTGAATAGTAGTTATCCAAAAAAATTACAAAGTACTTATGGCCATCACTAGAAAGAATTGGGGAAGGGCTCCATACATTACTAAAAATTAATTTCAAAGATGCTACAATTTTATTTCGTGAATTAGATAAAGTAAGTCTAGAAGATTTTCTTAATTGACAGCCATAACAAAGAGTGCTAGTACAAAACTTATTTCATGACAGGAAGATCACAGGACTTCGAAATTTGATGAAGAATACAATCATGGGGATGGCCAAGGTAATGATGCCAGCAGTCAAAAGGAATGCTTTCAGATAAAGGAGCCACCTAAGAGGAAAATGGATACAAGTTCATGATTGCTGATGAAGAGAGCTTGCAAAGACCGCCTTCATTTTGTCCTTGGAGAAGTGTTTTCTTTAAGAGTTGGTCATTAACAAAAAAATGAGATGGGTGAAATTCAAAAAACATACGATTATCTTTGGTGAACTGATGGACTAAAAGTAAGGATTTAGTAAAATAAGGGACATGAAGAATGTTTAAAAAATTAAAAGAAAAGAAATGAGTTTTTAAGAACAGACGAACCAATATGAGAAATAGGTATACCATGACCATTACCAATGTGCAACCTAGAGTGACCAGTATGGTCTTCAACATGAGAGACAGAGAGAGACAAGATCTAGAGTAACATGATGAGTTGCACCTGTGTCAGGAAACTAATCCAAGATAGAAGGAGAAGAGGTACCATGAGTAGTATAATGTGCACTTAGATGAACATGGAAATTGAAATTGTGATAACACTGAGCATCATTGTGATTCGGAAGGTTGCAAATTTAACGAGTGTGCTGGCCAGAGGAGGGAAGAGGTAGAAGGCCGACAGAAGAACCAAAGTTAGGAGAAGAGCCACAACCACGAAAGGACTGGTTGTGGCGACCACGACCTTGACCACGGTTGGTGTGAGTAAGATGAGCCTGTGGTGAGTCAGGAGATGGAGAAATCTAGAGCACAGATAAAAAGGTATCATTGTGCAAGAATTTATGACTGAGCAATAACCTATGAAGTTCAGAAAAAGAGACAAGATCTGGACAAGAGGCCAGTGTGGTGACCAATTCCTTGAACTAATGCTTGAGGCCTTTGATCACATATAGAATGAACTCGACAGAAGGGAGCGATTTTCCTGTAGCAACAAGTTCATCAGCTAAGGATTTGGCTTCATGTAGAAAGCTAGTAGTTATAGGACGATCTTGTTGTCAGAGCATTTGGAGACTCCAATGAAAATGGAGGAGACGTGGTTGAGAAGTAGATGCAAGAGCTTGTTCAAGAGTATCCTAGATCTTACGAGAAGAATTGGTGCCAACGACAAGAGGAAGGGCATCTTTAGAGAGATAAGAGATTAAAAGACTCATGATTAATAAATTGATCTTGTTGGATCCAAATGGATTTGCAAGATAAGTAGTAGGACACAGAAGAGAACCATCAATATAATCGATGAGGTTTTGGTCACAGAGATAAGGAAGAAGTTAAGTTTTTCAGCAAAGAAAATTTTTAGTTGTTAGTTTCAGAGAAAAAAAATAATGGGCATTGTTAAAGGAGATCGATGGAGTGGGAAAAAGATCCAAAGGAGAGGTAGTATTGGAGGGACAAGAATGAACACAGAATGCCATGAGCTCTGACACCAACTTGAATTTACTGGAGTAATTTTTGATAGAAAATGTATTTTCACACATGTAGGCTACGAGAGAGTACTCTGTTTATAATAACATCTGATTCAAGTGATCCTGGTAAGATAAACATAGAATTGAAATTTACAAGATTTAGATGAAATACAATCTTATACTAACAGGGAGAGTTATGATTATAGTTATATATAGCAATAACTTAACGAGATTCTTGCATTGATATTTGAGGATATCAATTGTGTTTGGATTACAACTTAATTCAAAACTGTTAGGAATTTAATTATTAATTTATTTGAATTAAATTCTTTTAATTTTTATGGCAATTCAAGTAGTATGTTGAATGTAAAACTCATAGTTTAATTAGAAGTCTTGTGGTTGGATTATAATAGGATAATTGAGTTTTGATTGGTCAAGGAATCCTAAATTTTGTGGGATCCTTATTTGGTGAGTCCTAGTTGGATTAGATTTCTTTGATCAGAATCTTATTCAAGCTGGAAGACTCAAGTACAACGTAAGAAGCTGAAGGTACAAGCTAATAAAGCAGGATCGCGCAAGCAAAACAATATGGTACATGATTGTTCGAGTGGTCTCAAGTGTGCTCAAACAGACCCCAGGCAGTTTTAATTTGATTGAAACTCCAATTGCCTAGTTTTGAGGCCTATATAAAGGATCATAGGCTAAGTACGAAATAAGCTTCTGGACTTCAGATCTCAGGGTTCCAAAGCCAATCAGAAGCATCTCTCGTGCTCCAATATTTAAAGATTGTTTGTGAAAAATCTTAGACAACGTTTTAAGTTCCAACGGAGGATTCTGCCGAAGTGATTGTTTCGAGAATTCGTTGCAGTTGGAATCAAGTGAAGAACGGTGCACGTGGATTCGGCATACAATCTTAGGACTGCTAGATTGAGAATTTGACTAGAGCCTGTAAGTTATATTGTAACTGTTCGATTGGTTATAGTGCTAAATTCCTAAACTTGGATAAATTCTGTAATTTTTTACCCAAGTTGGGTTTTTTATGTAAAAAATCTCGTGTGTTGAGTTTGCATGTTTGATTATTTATTTCTTGCATTCTATGACATAGATTGATTAAAAACTTAAAAATAATAATTTTAAAAAGGAAAATATTTTTTTTTTCAAAAACAACTCTCCATGAATTAAGGATTCTTTTATTGCTATTTCTATTTATTAGTTACAACGACTTGATGCAAATAACAAAAGCAAAAAATTATGAGTTGTGCAAGAAAGATTAGTCATGTAAATGACATTTTTTAGTTCCCAATGTGAAATTTATCAATTATATCTAAATCGATCTCCCAACCTTAAAAACATCAATTGATCATTTTGTGTGTATGATACTTTTTATATGTTTCAAATGATAAATTAATTTCTCAAATATGCCTAAATACAAAAATAATACCAAATGTGTATATTCAACATGCTCCTTTCAAGTTTGGTAACCTTTGGTAACCGTTTGTAATTATTCATCATTTGAGGAACATGATTCATATATGCATTAAGCCCTGTAAAGAATTTAATTTAGTATTAAATGCTTTTTAATTTATTTTATGGCAATTCAAGGTAGTTGTATATGTGTATATCTCCTAAGTAGTTAGGATGAGTTCAAAAGAGTTTGAGTTATCTTGAGAGTTTGGTTAGGATAAGAATAAGTTAGATAGAGAATCTTTCATTTGTATCTACCCAAATCTCTTTGAATCTTTCATTTATATCTACCCAAATCTTTTTGAGGAGTCCAAAATCAAAGACAAGAAGTTCCATGTACAGATCAGTTTATCAGAATTGTGCCCAGTAGATGGGAGACTATCTAACCTCGGTAGGATTGACACCCATTGAGACTGTTCCCATAAAAATAGATTGCGTCTAAATAAGCTACCCCACCTTGGATCTTCAGCCTGATACTGATTTGCCAAAGTCAGAATGGAGTATAAAGAGATGTCTTTCTGAGCTGCAAGACTAAACAACCTGCCACAAGACTCACTTAAAGCTTTCTGGTTATCCTAGGGATTCAACCAGAATCTAATATGATGACCATCCCCCATACTTAATTGAAAATTCCTCATAAGAATGTCTCTAGTTTTTTGGTATTTGGATTCACCCAACTCAACAATGGCTCTCCATATTATTGAGGTGCCTGACCTTTTTTTCAAACTAGGGTACCACCCATTTGGGTTGAGACCATATTTGAGACAGATTACCCTCCTCCATAGAGCTTTTTTTTTCAGTGCCAAATCTCTACCACCATTTTAATAAAAGAGCTTGATTTTTGGCCTATAGAGGGACCACCCCCAGTCCACCAAATTCTCTGCTTGTTGTGATGTTGTCCCATCCCACAAGATGAAGTTTTTTTGTCCCCTCCAGCTCCTCACCTCACAAAAACTTTCGTTGGATCCTTTCCAGAGTAGTGCAGACCTGAATTGGTATTTTAAAGAGAGATAGGTAGTAAGTTGAGATGTTTGACAGTGTAGCCTTAATCAAGGTGACCCTCCCTGCAAATAACAGGAATCTTCTCTTCTAGTTACTCAATTTCTTCTTAAAAGTTTCAATAATAGGGTCCCAAGTCTTTACTCTATCTAGGGAGGCCCCTAAAGGAAGGCCAAGATACCTAATGGGTAGGGATCCACTTTTGCAGCCCATGACAATGGCAGCTTTGGCTCTTCTATCTACATTGATTCCCACCTCACAAACCAAGCTTTTATGGAAATTGACCTTTAACCCTGACATTAGCTCGAAGCATTTTAGGATCCTTTTGATATTCCTTAGCTCATTCAGATAATCCTGACAGAAGAAAAGGGTGTCGTTTGCGAATTGAAGGTGGGTCAGTTTCATACCATTGCTGCCAAAAGGGATCCCTTTGAGAAGGCTTGAGCTAAGGGCTCTTTGGATAAGGATGTTGAGCCCCTCAACTGCCATATCAAAGAGAAAATGTGATATAGGATCTTCTTGTCTAATACCTTTGCCTATAGGGAAGTCCTGTGACACTCCACCATTGATAAGTACAGACATAGTAATAGTGGATAGGCATTCCGTAATCCATTTGATTCATTTTTATCCAAAGCCAAAAATATTGAGCATATCTAGAATGTAGCTCCAACTAATACTATCATAGGCCTTATGAAAGTTTACCTTGAAAACAAAACTAGGCATATATATATATGTAATTTTTTTTGTTCTTTTGACTTTCAAAATTTGTAAAATTCGATTAATTCAAAGTAGATCAATTTTTATAAAATAAGGCAACATGAAAAACTGACTTATTGGTTTTTGTCGGTAAGAAATTAAAAAATAATAATTTTGAGTCTACTTGATTATTTTTTAAATAAAAGATATCCGAACTTGTGTTTAAATTTTTCATTGGAACATTTTTGAATATTTTTTAAAGAATACTTTTTGATTGACCATGGTGGTAGGATTCGTATGTTGATGTTGATATCTACAACTACCCCCATCTGTTTATCTCTCCACTGGTCCCTTCTCATTGAGAACTATTTCTGCTATAAAATGCTTACAGAAATTGTTACTTATACGAACTTTGTCTTTTCGTTTGTTATAATGTGAAAGTCGTTGTTTATACTATTTTTTTACATGCACGTGAAAATGGCTACCTATATGAACCTTGCTTTCTCATTCGTTTTAGTGTGAAAGCCGCCACTTATATATGCTATTGTACGAACATACTTAAGAAAATGGCTACCTATGCAAACCTTGTCTTTTCATTCGTATTAGTGTGACAGCCGTCGAATAAAAGCATAAACAATTTTTTTATATACAGTTTTTTTTGAGGGAGAGCTCCATCTTTCTTCAACAGATATACATTGAGAATTTATCCGGTTTGACTTCAAAAGTGTGAAATTCTTAAAAATATTCAAATATGTTTCATGAAATATTGATCACATATAAGGATTGAATATGGAATTTAAAGAAAAAATCGAGTAAACTCTTGCCTAATTTTTTTTATTTCCTCGTGACATTAAATCTTAAGTTCGTTTTTGTTTTGAAAATTTAATAAACTTTGATCTTCATTGAATGATTTATGTTTATTTTTATTTGAATGTCAACAAGATCTAATTTATTTTATTGTTAAAATAAAAAGAAAGACTTTATAAATATTGTTTTTCAAGAATAACTATTTCATCGGATTACTTATTTAAATTTTTCATGATGTTTCTTAGCAGCATTTTTAGGCACACACAAAGGGGGAGATACATAAGTGTTCATGATTTATAATTTGTGAGATGATATATTAATGCAATTGATTCGGTTTTAGAGTATTGGACATGAGGTTTTGTATTCTCTTATTCTTTGTTTAATCATTTATTTTTAGTTTGCTTGCTTTGTTTTGAAGGATTTGAAGAAGGTTCTATAGTCGAAGATTTCATTTTGAAACTTGTGCTTTGTGTTGAATCACTTAGGTGATAGTTGTGTTTATCTAGAATTGCCAAGGAAGTGATTGTAAAGATTTTAATTTAACATTAATTGTTTTTTAATTTATTTTATGGCAATTCAAGGAGATTGTATATGTGCATATCTCCTAAGTAATTAGGATGAGTTCAAAAGAGTTTGAGTTATCATGAGAGTCTGGTTATTAAGTAGTTAGGATGAGTTCAAAAGGATTTGAGTTATCTTGGAATTCTGGTTAAGATAAGAATATGTTAGATAGAGAATCTTTCATTTGTATCTATTCAAATCTTTTTGAATCTTTCATTTATATTTACCAAAATCTTTTTGAATCTTTCATTTATATTTACCCAAATCTTTTTGAGGAGTCCTAAATCAAAGACAAGAAGTTCTATGTACAACCGCACAAGACAAGAGTACAAGTAGCCAATGCAAGATTCGACACGACAGAAAACAGTCCGGCACATTACTGCTCAAGTGGATCCCAAGCAGTTTTAATTCGATTGAAACTCCAATTGCCTGATTTTGAGGCCTATATAAAGGATTATAGGTCAGCTACAAAAATCAACTTATGCACTTCAATAATTAGAGATTCTAAAGTAGATCAGAAGTTCCTTTGAAGTTCCAAAAATTCTGAGATTGTTGGTGTTCAACGTAGAAGGCATTCTAAGTTTACTGATGGAGGATTCTGCTGGTGTAAAAGTATTAAGGATTCAATAAATGTGAAGTTTCAAAGATTCGTTACTACGGTGATCAAGCGGGGAACGGTGCATGCAGATTCAACAAGATAGCTTAAGGTGCTTGGATTGAGAATTCGATCAAAGTCTGTAAGTGGGTATCTTATAACTGTTCAATTGGTTAGTGCTTGATTTACCTGGTTTATGATTAGTCCCGTGGTTTTTTTATCTAAGTTAGGTTTTCCACGTAAAAAACCTCGTGTATTGAGTTTGGATGTTTGATTTTTTACTTCTCGTATTCCACGACATAGATTGATTGAAAATGTAAAAAAAAAAAATAATTGATTTGATTAAAAAATGTAAAAATAATTTTTTCCAAGCTGTAGACACCCCAATTTGACCCCGCCCAATCTTAGTGCCTTCGTACGATCCTCGGAAAGTGATCCAAGCTCGGTATTTGAACCCAAAACTTTCAAACAAATGAAATTTTGTCGAACCATCGAAACTTACTGCCCAAGTAAGGCAATCGCCAATTTGCATTGTGGCGCCCGTCATAGAACTTTGTGGAAACCCTAGCCACAAGTGGCGACCGCCACATACCATCATGGTGACCGCCAACTCCCATTGTGGCGACCGTCATAGAACTTTGTGGAATCTTCCAAAAACATGGCGACCGCCAACTTGCATTATGGCGACCGCCAACTTCAAATAGCCTGACGTGTCCCAAAACGTGGCAACACCCAATTGGTTGAAGAATTCTATAAATACCAAACCTCAGCGTACGTTTTCAGTACGAATTTTGAGTGAGATAGACTCTGCGATATACCGAGCGATTATGAGCTCCGACGTTGAAGCCCTGCCGAGATACCGAGTCCCGAATCTCCAATACCTATCTTGAAGTCTACATTGCTTGGATCACCACCCGAGGATTGGACAATTGGAGCTCATTCTACCGACTTGAGGATTCCACAATTCAGGTACTCTGTTTGGATCCCCGGTCCTTCTAGCCCTATTCCCTCTCTTTTGGGGCGATCGGGTTACATTCAATTTCAATTCATGTATTCTTTTACATAATCTTGTCATCATTTACATTACTTCATTTATTTTAGTTGCCTTAATTTCATTTAATTTAGTTGCTCTAATTTCTTAGTTCACACTTTCACACTAAGCACATTATCTTTTTATTTAATTAATTCATTAATTAGTGCTAACATCAATTAACAATACGACTAAATAATGTCGTTATTGTTATAATACAAAGTACTTACATAAAAATGGTTGTGATTATCAATATTACGTCTATTTAAATTCTAGCATTTTATTCTCTTTCTCTTTCTTTTTATATTAAATTAATACTCAAGTATTATTTATTTCCCTTTTCTTTTAACTAGTGTAATCTAACATTTCATCTCATTTCATTTATTTAATGTTTCGTTTTAATCTCTAACTTTTATTTTATTTCTTAACATTCCACTTTATTTTTATGTAATAATTAGTTTGTTGGTTCATTTTATTTCCTTTATTAGTTCAGTGTTCTTTTTCTTTTAACTTAATGTAATTTTCTTTCAATGCATTAGCTATTTCTTTTTCATTTCTTTCTCGTAATTTTAGTGTAATTTTCTAATTTTTATTCTCTTCCTTTTATCTTCTTTTATTATCTATTTTATTTTCTTTAAATGCCAATGCTACATTTTCTTTGCTCTCTCTTTAATGTTAGTTTAAATGTTTCTTAACTAGGATTAATCTAATTTTCTTTTGTTAACTTTTATTTTTCATTTTTTTTCTTTTTCTTTTAACAATAAGTGTAATTTTTCTAAATATTTTGTCATTAGTTTTATTTTCATAAAAATGTTCCATAGCTTTATTTTCTTTTATTTCTCTTATTTTCTTTTCTTTTCATAAACCTAAAAAAATCATAAAAAGTTCCTTTAAACTAAATTTTATCTTTAAAGTATAATTTTCTTTTGATTTCTTTTTCCTCTCATTTTCTTCTTTTAGGATATAAAATATGAATAGTTAGGTTTCCTTTTAATAGTTTAAATAAATATTTTCCAACCTTTTCACTCAGCATCCTTTTCTTTTACAAATTTCTTTTTCATTTTCTTTTTCTTTGGATTCTTTGAATTCTTAAACTCTCTTTTGTTATTTTCTTTGTTAATAAACTTTCTTTTAAGTATAGAATGTGCATGCATTTTTTTTATCTTTTCATCATGGTAACGTTAATTTAGCTTATTTTGACAATGTGCATATTTTAGTTACTTTCCTTAAAATCTTGTTTGGTTTAGTGTATTTTTTGTTAGCAAATCATGTTTAGGTAATTTTAGCATTTTCAACCATATTTTTATTCTTTTATACAAATCATGCTAGTTTAATTTATTTTTGTGAATATTGCATGTGGGTATGTGTTTCATGAATCCTTTAGATAGAAATTGCATACCATAGGACTTATGATTTTTCTTTTAACACTTATTTGTTTTGGAGTGTTATGTACATATTTTATGTATTTTCTATACTTGATTTTGAATATTCTCTCTTCACCCCCAATTTCTTTATTTACATGCATTTGAAAAATTCTATTAAAGAACCAATAATGATTAGTAGAGGCCAACCTTACGGTTGGGCGAACGGGGTGCCTAACACCTTTCCCGATTCGTACCTTAGCCCCCGAACCCTCTTTCTCTGATTAAACGCTTTTAAGATCAGTTAGCCAATTTTATTTTTCTTAGTTTTTCTCAAAAACTAAGTGGCGACTTTATTTTCAATAAAAGGGAGTTTTCAAAAGTTGGTTTTTAAGGTGTTAAAGTATTTTCCAAAACATCTTTGAATTTTTTCATTTTTTTGTAACCTCCAAATTCCAACGCCACAGTATTTTCTGGCGACTCTGCTAGGGACTGATTTCTAAAATCACATAAGAGGACTAGACTCAAAAGCATCATTGATTCTTAAAAAAAAATTTTATTTGCATTTTTGCATGCATATGTATTGTTCTTCAACCCCCTTGCCTGGTCGACCTGATACCCTGAACGTTAATCCGTTTCGGGAATTATTAGGAAGACGGGCAACCCTTACTGACTGTATGCTTCCATAGGTACAGTAAAAGAGTTCGGGCGTACTGTTTAACCATGTCTTGCACCACTCCAGGCATGTGAGGTATATACCCGGCTCTATTCAGAAGGTACCCTGTTCAAATTGACCAAACTCGGCCTTTTGCATATAGTGAACATAGAACCCCCCAATTAGGTGCTACTAACCCTAGTAGGATTATGTATTTTTTTTTATTGTATGTTTTGATTGTATATTGTTAGAATTATTTGTTTGGATTAGGATAGTCCTTTTCCTGGGTTTGGCCCGAGTTTTCCTATTTTCCTTCGTTTATGTTAGTTTCTCCTTCGGGTTCTTACTCGAGTCTTTATTCTTCACCATATTTGGTTTTCACATAGTAGTTTTCTTCTCGGGGTTATGCTCGTGTTTCGTTTAACACCTCTAGGGTAGTTTCTCTCTCTCCTCCAGGTTCTCCCCGGGTCGTTGGTTTTCTCCGCCTTTGTTTAGGCTCGCTTCTCTCAAACCCTTGAC
>JAULJZ010039937.1:0-14586 GCA_032270985.1 Heliamphora pulchella
TTTTAAATTAACTTTGGTTGCACGGGTTTTATTTTGATCGTTCTTCGTCAAAAGTTTTATCTGGAACCTGTTTCGGCATTTGCCCGTCCAATTAATTTTTTTACCGATAATCGTTTTTCAAAAATAATGATTTTAGCAGTTTTGCCTCCAACAGTCTTTATGTACCTTCCATTAGAGGGAATTTAATTTCTGTTTCTAGATTGGTTAAAGACGGATATTTTGTTTATTTTAATAACTTTGTGGTTATTATAGATAATAAACGATTTATCTGTTCTGGTACATTGGTGGATGATCCTTTCGTTATTACTCCAATCTCTCTTATACTGCAACTGAATGAATTGAATAATACATCTAATTCACCATTTAAAAGAAATGAACTTTTTTTAATAAACCAAATGTATCTTTGGCACTTACGCCTAGGTTATATTAATCTAAAAAGGATAAATAGACTGGTTGAAGATGAACCTTTGAGTTCATTAGAAGTGAAGGTACTTCTAGTCTGTAAATCCTGCTTGGAGGGCAAGAAGACTAGGAGGCCATTTTCGGCTAAAGGCTATAGAACTAAAGAACCTTTAGAACTGGTTCACTCTTACTTATGTGGACCTATGATTATCCGGGCTAGAGGAGGCTTTGAGTAATTTGTCACTTTTATTTACGATTACTCAAGGAATGGATACATTTATTTGATGCACCGCAAGTTTGAATGCTTTAAGAAATTCAAAATATTTAAAGTAGAAGTGGAGAAGCGTCTGGAGAAATGTATTAAGACACTACGGTCCGACCGTAGTGGTGAGAGTACCTCTTAGGAGAGTTTAAGAATTATTTAGTAAAGGAGAGGATTACATCCCAGTTGACTGCACTGGGCACTCCACAGCAGAATGATGTAGTAGAAAGAAGGAATAGGACTCTTATGGAGATGGTGAGGTTTATGATGAGTTATTCGAACTTACCCGATTCGTTTTGGAGATTTTCATTAGACACAGTAACTTATATTCTGAACTTGGTATCTTCTAAGTTAGTACCTTCTACTCCCACAGAATTGTGGACCGGAAGAAAACCTAGTTTAAGACATTCGAATTTGGGGGTGTTCAGTACATGTGTTGAAAAGGAATGCGGATAAGTTGGAACCCAAAATGAAAGTCTGTTTCATTATTTGATATCTCAGGGGAATGAAAGGTGGTTTATTTTATAATCCTAAGGATCAGAAGATCATTGTCAGTGCTAATGCTTGATTCTTGAAAGAGGATTATGTAATGGACCACAAGTCAAAGAGTAGAAATGTTCTGAAAGAGCTTAGAGAAAATACCAGTAGTACGGTAGAAGCGCCATAGAAAAGTGTCATCGATATTCCATTGTCTCGTCATAGTGGGAGGATTATCGGGACACGTGCAGACCTTAAACTAGATCAGCGTGCTGCCATTAACTACATTGAAGCATTTCAAGATAAAGATGCAAATTTATGGCAAAGGGCTATGAATTCAGAGATAGAGTTTATGTACTCTAATTAGGTCTGGGAACTTGTAGAACCACCCGAAGGGATAAAATACATTGGATACAAGTGGATCTATAAAAATAAGAGAGAAATAGATGGGAAGGTGGAAACCTTCAAAGCTATGCTTGTTGTAAAAGGGTTTACTCAAAAACAAGGTATAAATTATTAAGAGACCTTTTCTCCGGTAGCCATGATTAAGTCTATCCGAATTCTCCTATCCATTACGGCTTATTTCGATTATGACATTTGAAAAATGGACGTTATTACAGCTTTCCTTAACGGAAGTCTTAACGAGTGTATCTATATGGTACAACAAGACGGTTTCATAGCAAAGGGCTAGGAGCACATATTGTGCAAGTTTAAGAGATTTATTTATGGACTTATGCAGACATCTAGACTTTGGAACACTCCGTTTGATCAAGCCATTAAGTCTTATGATTTTGATCAAAGTCTTGACGAGTCCTGTATGTATAAGAAGTGTGATGGAAACGTAGTGGTGTTTTTAGTACTTTATGTGGATAATATCTTACTCATCAAAAATGATGCGAGGGTATTATCTTTGGTGAAGGTATGGTTATCCAGCCAGTTAGATACGAAAGACTTGGGAGAAGCCAGTCACATTTTTTAGATTAAGCTTTTGCGAGATCGAAAACAATGGATGTTGGGCTTATCATAAGCCACTTAGATCGATACAATTCTTACTCGTTTTAGCATGCATGATTCCAAAAAAGGGTTTCTTCTCCCTTTTAGGAATAAAATCACTCTATCCAAGGATTAGTTTCCTAAGACACCTGATGAAATAGAAAAGATGAAGGCGGTTCCTTATGCTTCGGTAGTAGGAAGCCTTATGTATGTTATCCTTTGCACTAGACCCAACATCTGTTTTGTTATTGGCATGGTTAGCAGATATCAGTCTAATTCGGGACAAGAGCATTGGACAATGGTAAAATATATAATCAAGTACCTAAAAAGAACTAGGGATTATATCTTAGTTTACCAGGCAGATGGTCTAGTACCTTTGGGGTACACACACTCAGATTTTTAGTCAGATAAGGATTCTTGAAAGTCTAGCTCATGATATGTGTTTACCTTGAGAGGTGGAGCCATAAGTTGGAGGAATATCAAGCAGTCCTGCATTACTAATTTCACCATGGAAGCTGAGTACGTAGCAGCTTCTGAAGCAGTTAAGGAGGCCGTTTAGCCTAGGAACATCCTGTTGGATCGAGATGTGGTGCCTTCAGTATAGTCAGCTATTACACTTTATTATTACAATAGCGGAGCAGTTGCCAACTCGAAGGAACTAAGAGTCCACAAGAAAGGAAATCATATAGAGTGTAAATATCACATAATACGAGAGATTGTACATCTTGGAGACAAACTGCCAAGATTATTGATTTGTAAATGATTTTTAAAAAAATAAAAATTAGACGGGCAATCGCCAAAATAGGCTCTTGATAAAAATTTTTGATGTCAAACAATCAAAATAGAAACCCATGCCACCACTGTTAATTCAGATGAACACTTTTTGGTCAATTTTCCAACTACGAACTTTGATTCCCGAGTTGAAGCTCCTGTCAGACCATCTACTGTAATTCCAATGCGATTCCCAAACATAGTGTGGGTTATGATCCTTCGAGAACTGGTACCGGTACAACCTGGACAACCTTAGTCTTGGAAGACAACTTATGAATTTAGTTCAGCCTACCCGCATATTTATAAGGCTACAGTAGGAACCTATGTGGTAATTATGACTTGGACTTCTAGTATAACCCAGATACCTATCCAGCGATTTTTGAAAATATGCAAGCATCTCAGAAGTTTCTGTAATTATAAAAACCTTGTAACGGTTTATGCAATTTTTAAAAATTACTAAATTACAGTTTACACCACTGAAGAACTGTAACTACACTATCAGCCATAATCTCAAGACCAATTTGCATTGAGCTCCTATTATTAAATGCTTAACTCATCTCCCTACGTTAAGATTCTCGATACCTGGTAATTAAATTTAATTACTAACAATTTAATTTAATTGGCATCTTGAAATTCTTTAAGCCCTTCTGCTTAACATATCTAACCGCCAGATAATTAAATCTACCTGCGGGGTTTGGCCCGGTTAAAATTTATAAGCTTCCTTAAGGGGGTATCGTCAATCTCGAATAATCGAGACGTGGATTCTATCAATAATTAATATTCACCATATAATTAATAACGCTATCTAACTCACCGGGACTATAGACCCATATAAGATCGCATCCTCTAATGAATCAAAATGACGAGTACTAAATATAGGCAAATAACAATTATTTCAGAATTAAGAGTATAAGCACTCTCATAAAAACCTTTGGGTGTGAATTAATTTATATAGTCAGTATAAAATTAATTACCCCAGTGTTGTCCCGGTCAATACACACAAAGTATACTAACACAGAGAGTCGAAACAATAGACGTCACTATTATCTGTTCCCCGTAACCAAGACATGCCTACTAAAACTCGATGTTACAGTCATACCAATGGTTTGTCCATATCCATCTAAACTATGAACAAATACTTATATTCTGCAAGAACCTATAATCTGGTCTTCTGTATGCAAGTCGTACTCTACACACCTGATTAAATACTATACAGAATAAAGGACATTCATGTATAACATTAAAAAAATGATATTGCATACATTACTCATTAAGATTCTCATAAAATAAAAAATTAATTTTATTAAAATAAAATTAAATACTAAAACCAAATAAAATCTATGATTTTCAGTATACAACCCTAACATCGCCTTTATCTTCTCTATCTCATCAGGTGTCTTAGGACACTGATCTTTGGATAGAGTGATTCCATGTCTGAAAGGGAAAAATCCTTTCTTGGAATCTTGTATGCTAAAATGAATAAGAATATCATCGATATACTTTGATTGTGTTAAGCTCAACATCCTTTGTTTTCGATCTCGCAAAACTTTGATGCCGAGGATGTGACTGGTTTCTCCCATGTCTTTCATATCAAACTGTCCAGATAACCATATTTTAACTGAAGATAACGCCCCTACATCGTTTTTGATGAGCAAGATATCATCTACATAAAGTACTAAAAAGACCACCACGCTTCCGTCACACTTCTTGTACACACATGACGCATCTGGACTCTGATTAAAACCATAAGACTTTATGGCTTGATCAAACCAAGTATTCCAAGACCTCGATGCCTACTTAAGTTTGTAAATGGATCTCTTAATCTTGCACAATATGTGCTCTTGGCCCTTTGCAATGAATTGTCTAGTTGTACCATATAGATACACTCGTCAAGAATTCCATTAAGAAAAGCTGCCTTGACATCCATTTGCTATATTTCTTAATCGAAATGAGCAGTAATGGATAAGAGAATCCGGATAGACTTCAGCATAGCTACCGGCGAAAAGGTTTCCTCATAATTGATCCCTTCTTTCTAAGTGAACTCTTTTGCAACAAGCCTAGTTTTGAAAGTTTCAACCTTCCCGTTTGCTCCTCTCTTCCTCTTGTAGATCTACTTGCATCCAATGGATTTTATCCCATTGAGTGCTTTTACAAGTTTTCAGACTTGATTAGAATACATAGATTTTATCTCTGAATTCATAGTCTTTTGCCAAAGATCCACATATTTGTCCTAAAGTGTTTCATTGTAGTTATTTGGTTCGGTATCCAGTTCTGTCGAGATCCTATCAAAAGACTCTCCTAAGAATATATACCGATCAAGTTGATGAATAACCCTTCTACTATGACGAGGCACTACCCGTGTCTGTGTACTAGCAGTAACACGGTGTGTAAAATATAAACCCTGTGCACCATTACCCACATGCTCGTCTGGTATGTTAATGGTAGCACCCTGTTCAATATCTGCACATGTCCTGATAATCCTCCCACTACGACGAGGCAATGGGATAATAGTGACTTGTGGTTCCTCTTCCGTTCTACTGGTATTTTCTCTCATTTCTTCCAGAACAATTTTACTATTGGGCCTGTGGTCCATAATATAATTCTCTTCCATGAATTGGGCATTAGTGCTAATAATGACCTTCTGATCCTTAGGATTATAAAATAGACCACCCTTCATTTCCTTAGGATACTCGATAAAGAAACAAACTTTTGTCCTTGATTTCAACTTACCTGCGTTCCTTTTCAGCACATGTGTTGAACACCCCCAAATCTGAATATGTCTCAGACTAGGCTTATGCCTGGTCCACAATTCAGTGAGAGTAGAAGGTACTGACTTAGAAGGTACCAAGTTCAGAATATAAGCCGCTATTTCTAATGCAAGTCCCTAAAATGAATCGGGTAATCCTGAATAACTTATCATAGACCTTACCATCTCCATAAGAATCTAATTTCTTCTTTCTGCTATACCATTCTGCTGTGGAGTGCCTAGTGTAGTCAATTAGGATATAATCCCTTCTTATGACACCCTAAACTCTCCAAAGAGGTACTCCCCACCACGGTCAGATCGTAGTGATTTGATACTTTTACCTAGACGCTTCTCTGCCTCCGCCTTGAATTCTTTAAATTTTTCAAAGCATTCAGACTTACGGTGCATCAGGTAAATGTATCCATACCTTAAGTAGTCAACAATGAAATTGACAAAGTACTCAAAGTCACCTATAGCCCAGATTGTCATAAGACCACATACATCATAGTGAACCAGTTCCAATGGTTCTTTAGCTCTATAACTTTTGGCTAAAAATGGCCTCTTGGTTATCTTACCCTCTAAGCAGGATTCACAAACTGGAAATGCTTCTACTTTCAATGAATTCAAAGGTCCATCTTCTTCGAGTCATTTATCCTTTTTAGATTAATATAACCCAAGCATAAGTGCTAAAAAAATATTTGGTTCATTAAAAAAAAAAACTTTCTCTTATATGGTAAATTAGATGTGTTATTCAACTCAGTTAGTTACAGTATAGGAGAGATAGGAGATATAACATACAGATTATCCACCAATGTATCAAAACAAAAAAAAATTATTTTTCTTAATAACTACACAGTCATTAAAATGAACATAATAATTGTCCTTTATTAAATTAGAAACTAAAATTAAATTTCTTCTAATTGAAGGTATATAATGATAATCTTTTAAAATTAAAATTTTATCTCTACTAAAGCTGAGAGTGACATCTCCTACTGCAATTACTACTACTCTTGTATTATTACCCATATGTAGGTATATTTCCTCATCACTGAGCTGCCTAGTTTCCTAGAACCATTACAAAAAATTATAGACATGATTAGTAACTCTCGTAACTACACACCAATTATTTCCTCATCACTGAGCTGCCTAGTTTTGCTTACTAAGAAAAACTAGACATTGCTTTTTCCAATGCCTAAACTGACCCGAAAAAGCATTGGAAATACAAGAACCTAAATCGCTACATGGACAAGGAACAAACCCTAAGTAACCTGAAACCCTAAATTGACCCGAAAACCCTAAAAGAGATCAAATACTCAGAGGCAAGGCCCTAGCACTTAGAAAAGTCTCGGAATAGCGTAAATTAACTAAAGAACATAAAATATTAAATTAAGAATCAAAAATTTCCATAACTAAGGTAAAATGACCATTTTGCCCCTAGTACAGTAAAAAGTCCTAAAAATTTAAAATTTGACACATAGACACCCAAAATCAGATATTTATACAAAATTAATTAATAAAATACAAAATAACAACAAAAAAGACCAAAATACCCTTGCATGGCCGGCCACCTAGGAGTATGTGCCCACAAAAGTCACTTTTACCTTTTTAAGCTTAAAAATGAGAAAAGTTGTTTAAATTAAGTATTATTTTGATTCAATATTTTTTATATAAGTAATATATATAATATTATAATAATATAGCTCAACAAAAGCCAACAAATAATTATTTAAAATCTCTACACAATAAATAAGTCAAAAAGCCAATTTTAGTCAAACTAGCTTAATTTAGCTTAAAAGCCTACACTTATTTATTTAATTGCTATCAAAATTATGATAAATCATGGGAAGACTAAATTAATTATAAATACATTAATAGAATAGGTCTTAGTAGGTTTAGGTACATAAAATTAATATTTTATACAATTAAATACACAAAAATACACCAAAGTACCATTTAAAACCCTAATTAAACTCAAGACCAGCTTTTTAGTCTCCCAAACTTGCCATAGCCGAACCACACTGCCCCAAAATCTAAATTTGCAAGTCTTGAATAAATACCACCTCCCATGCAACCAATGAAATTCAAAGAAAATTCAAAATTTAAATTTTTGTACTAATTAATTCCCATTTACATTTCTTCTATAAAAACATGGCATCCCCCATTCCCTTCATACATTTTGGCTGAGAGGAGAGGGAGAGAAACCATAAAAATTTCTCTAAGTGCCCACAAAGAAGAAGGAGACAATAAGAAAGAAAAAGGAAGAAGGAGTTAGGAAGAACTGAGGGATCTTTAAAGCTAAGTCCTACTCTCCAGTAAGCTTCTAAGCATCAAAAGAGGTAAGCAACTCCCTTAAAACTTATGATATTCTCCCCCTAGATACCCCTCAATCCATCTCTATAAAAAACCCTAACAAAATAAAACAAAGAATGAATCAAAAAGGCGTCGTAGGAGTGATTTAGGAACTGTTTATGTATGAGTAAGCTTTGTATGTATTTGCATGTGTGTATCTTTGAGTTTTATGGCCTAAACATGTTCTGGAGTTTTGTTTTATGTGAGCTTGTAACATGCATGCAAAGAAAATATGTCAAAAATGTACACAACATAAGCTAAGCAACCAAAACCCTAAGTAGACTAATTTTTTGGACTTACTCACTTTCTGCCACCTATTTTAAATAATCATAACTAAATGTAGAAAAATGGTCTTTAAGTGATTCTTGTGTCCATATCTATATTTTTGAGTTATCTTTCCTAAAAAATTGGTTTGAAGTGATTTCGTTTGGTGGAACTCCATATATCTCATTTTTACCAAAGAGTGTCAAATCTTGACCACTCTGAGTTGCAGACCTAAAAACCTTAAGTTAGATTGAGAACCGAGCTGAGGTCAAAACATAAAACTTGTAGAGGATACCTTTATCTTTCTGTACACCAAAAATGAGCAAACAATATACAGTCTTGATGGGTCAAAACACTTCCCAAAGTCTCTGTTAAGGTTTAGTGACTGACAGACTCCTTTGTCACACCTTTTCGTGAGACTTAAAACCTAATTTTTTTGAAGTAAAATACAAAAGTGGTAAACATGAACTTTGTAGCTAACATATTAAATAGTTACTGAGTAAAAATCATACCAAAATACCCTCGGATGATACCCTAAAGGTTCTAAACATTCTCTGTTAAAAACACACTCTGCATACCCTTTTTAGGCTAATTGAACCCTCTTTATAAATTGGCCAAAATCTCAAATGTTTTACAAATAACATGGCTTAGCTCAATACATGAAACTTGTAGGGAACATCTTAAACTAGAACTCCACTAAAAATCAGAGCCATAGTCCTTGAATTGATTCTCCAAAACAGTAGCCAGCAGAGGCTCAATTCCTATGTATTTCTCTGTAAACTGCTGAACCGTTTTTAGTAAAATAAAATAAATGACCTTTTTACTTTAGGAACTGACCTTGGTGATAAATATGAAAGTTATAAGAAATATTATTATCTAATTGGTGTTAAAATTTTAGAAACTAAATCAATGTCTAAGTGCTTCGAAACACTGTCATAACCTTAAAACTAGCAATTAAAACTTGAACCTAAAATTGGCTAAGTGTTTGAATGGTGTGTTGCTTATGAGACTTGAGTGTGTGAACCTTATATGAACTTTGTAAGTTACTAGTGTATAAAAATGATGCTTTTAATCAGACGAAATCATGCCGATGGTTCGAATCTATGTTGCTTAAATTGTGGTCATGCTTCATATGCTTGTACTTAATGCTTTATCAAGTTGTACCATGTGCCCTACCATGTTTATACGCCATGCCATGATAAATTGCACACAAGAAACATGTTGCACACCATGAACATTCACATGCTGCATCTAGGATTATTGGAGTCTTTTTGTGTCTTTCAAATTGGGTTGGGTGACATGGAAATCGTTGTACTGTGGTTGTGGATCTAAGGCGTCCCTGATTGCCATATTGGATATTGAATTGGAGGTTTTTATTATAAAGGGAGGTTTAGGCACCATGGGTTCGTCACTAACTTTATTTAGACTTTGGGTTGAATGCTTAATGAGCATCCTAGTACTTAATGTGGGATCGGCTGGTCCGTATAAGGGAGGCTGCTAAACTAGGACACCGCCCCCCACGTCGTTGCCATTGAATAAAACTATTGAGGCATGTAGCCAAGTCGAGCGTTTACCTTTCGCAACGAGACTAGGATTGGTTAAATGAGCAAAGCCATCAAGTCTACTCTGTAATTTCCTGCGTGGAATTCATGATACTGTTCTGGAAGTGCTTGGGATTAGGCATTTGCATTGCATCCATCAGCATCACGCACTCACATTTCTGTTCTTATTTGTGCTCATCCTGTTGAAATTGATAACTTGCCTATACCTCTGTTTCCCTTAACTTTGCATTGAGTGTTATACGATATGTATTGTACAATATCTTATCGTGAGTATGTTAGACGGTTTAGAAAATTTGCTTCTGGGCTCTGGCTCATGGCATTTATGCCACAAGTGAAGAAGAAGAATGTTTCGAGGAAGGCGCGTTTGTTGAGGAAGGAGACTACGAAGAAGGGGGAGTGTGGCAGGAGCAGGATAACCCCAACGACGCAGTTTGAAGATGTAGACTATTTACTTTTGATCTTTTGTTCAGTTTTCCTCGGACATAATGTAACTTTTGTTAAACTTTCTGGATGACTGTAATTATTAAGTAATGTGAACAATCTCTGAACCAATAATGATGTAGTAACTATCCTAAGTATTTATGAACATTCATCTAGAATATGTCCCTTATTTATAGTTACATATGTCTCGACATACCCGGGAAACGGGGTGTCATAGGCGTCATCGAGTAGTTTTGATTCTGGTGTTGAAAATTATTTTGGCCAGTCTTTCTTTTGTTTAATTTTAGTGTTAGCAAAGCTTTATGTATAAGATTTAAAGGTTTTTGACCTTTTAGAAGTAATGTATGCCTTGGGATGGTGAATCCCTAGTGACTCATGTTTACCTCTTTTGATATTAAGATATTTGTGGTTGTTTAAGTTTACTCCTTGTCTATCTCTTGGGCTGCCGGTCTGCAGCGGGATCTTATCCCTTTGTGTAGGATTGGTGCCTTGCAGGAGTGGGGTGTTACATTTTGGTATTAGAGCTCTAGGTTATAGGTTCTATAGACTTGTTAGAGTGTGGTATGTGGTGGACCGTAGGTTAAGTGTGTCGTCTCGCAGTCTGTTAAGAAGTGCGGTTTAGACCTAGGGTTATCATACCTTTACCTTTGGGCATCTAACTGACTGGCTTTGAGGTTCATTTGGAAAACGCGTTCTACAGACGCAGGGTCCTAATTGGAAGTCTAAGCAAGTTATCAGATTAGGGAGATAACCCGGGAGGGGTCTTGTGTTGCTGTCAGTTTGCGAAGTCTAAGCAAGTTATTAGATTGGGGATATGACCCGGGAGGAGCCTTGTGTTGATGTCGTCTTGTGAAATCTATATGGTTATCAAATTAAGGGGGATGAACCTTGTGTCATTAAAACCTTTCGGAGATAGTTTGTTCTTATCCTTATGTCTATAAGTTGGACTCCTGTGTCGAGCCCTAAGTCATAGCTTTCCTACGATTGGAAAGAGCATGGAGAGACTCGGACGGAGCGTCATTCAACCCAAACCAGTATAATGAGGCACGATAAGAAGAATCTTTGCGAGTGGGACCGATGGAACTTGATCTAATTGCTAGGATATTGGAGGTGATCGTAAGATTGATGGAACAAAACACGAGTTGGATCGTGATGCGAGCTGAGAGAACAGTAACCCCTTTAATCAAACAATTTAAGGATCTTGGTGCAAAGAAGTTCATAGGAACCCTTAAACTTACAGAAGTAGAAAACTAATTGAAGGATGTCGTGCGTATTCTGGATAGATTGGGGGTAGATGCGGATAATAGGTTTGACCTCGTAGCTTTTATGTTTAGGAGAGAAACATACCACTGGTGGGAAGCCATGGAATGGTTCTTGAAGATGCTGGTGCCATGAGTTGAACCTCCCGTACCCTAGAGAATCACTAGGGATCGTTTTGAGAAAACGTTCGACGTATGGTACAAGTCCATAAACTATAAGCATGAGAAGGAGTAAGAATTCATCGACCTGGAACAAGGAAGAATGAATGTGACAAAATTTGAGATGAATTTTACAGAGTTGACACAATATGCCACCCAGCTTATACCTGATGAGGAGATAAAGTGTAGAAGGTTCAAGAATGGATTAAGTTTTCGGATTAGGACAAGGATGACAGTTCTCGAGGTGATATAATTCTATTATTTCTGGTGGAGTTGCGAAGCAACTTAGTGCGAGTACGCAAAAGGAACAAGTGTTTGGATGAGAATAGTGGAAGCGTAAGTGAAACTATACGAATTAATGGGTTTTTGGTTCGGTTATGCGGCAGAGAATGTGTGAAGGGATTGAGTGATAATGGTAAGAGATTTTAGAATCAGGAGTTAGTACTATACGGTTAAAGTATTGTTGGGTGAGTGGTACGTATGTGAAGGAAAGATGTGAATGTATATTATGGTATGATGAGGGTTGTGTTTGGGTTGGTATAGGTAAGCATATACCTGTGGAGCGTTTAGTCTACGTGGTATGTTTAGACCTAGTAACTCATTAAGTTCAGGTGGCGATATTAATCTTGATGGTCGTAAGGCTAGAGTAGTAATTAAAAGTGTGTGTAAAGATTGTGTGTTGAAAATAGACGATAGGGTGACTGCTAAGAGCAAGTATCCTTTGCCTAGGATAGACGACATGTTCGACCAATTGCAAGGAACCAGTGTTCTGAAAGATAGACTTGAGATCAGGATATCATCAATTGAAAGTGCGAGAGTCAGATGTACCCAAGATTGCCGTTAGAACCCGTTACGGGCATTTTGAATTCGTGGTGATGCCTTTCGGGTTAACGAATGTGCCTGCGGTGTTTATGGACCTGATGAATCAAGTGTTTAAAAGTTTTCTAGACCAATTTGTGATTGCATTCATAGATGAAATTTTGATATACTCTCGGAGTGAGGAGGAACATAGGGAACATTTGAAGATTTCTTTACAAACCCTGAGGAAACACAAGTTCGTGGTTTGGTCATTATCTTCATGATCAGGAGATCGTGTTTGGGAACCGTGCTGGGTGCATGAGGTTTAAAGGGACCATAGACAAATTCGAGAGTGTGGTTGGTTAGTGCTGAGACGATGTATCCTGGGTGTGCTATGCCTAGAGGTTGTTTGTGTTCCATCTTAGGTCCAGAGATGGGTATGTTGATTGCCCATGGGAACGAAGAATGGAGTAATAAGGTTTAGCAATGTACCGTGTGATTTGGCTAACTTAGGGCGATACGTGAGAAATCGTGGGTTACGATCCCTGTGATCGATGTGTGCTTTGAAAGTGGAAGTACGAAAGTGCAGAAGGTGTTTGCATGGTTAAGGAAGTTCTTGATAACTCTAGATAGAATAACTCAGGATTGGATTCCCTTTGTATTGTGCCGTACGCTTTCTATAAGAATTGCGTGGGCAGTGGAATCGAAGCCGTGGCGTGGTTGTGATTTGCCTAACAGGAGTTAGGTGAATAAGCGCAACCTTCTGGAGTGAGGTTTTGGGGCGATGGGAATGTTGATGAATGTCTTCGTGCATGATTGGTGATTAGCTTGTAATCCTATGGTATGGGATGTGTTGTATAAGGTATACAGATTGGTAGTGTTCGTATCTGTGTACAAATGAGGTCTGAAAGCCGAGAGGTTGATGTAGCGGATGGTTTGGGGTATCGTGATCGTTGTTAACGGCAGCTATTTGACTGTGGTCGATGTGGCTTCAAGTTAAAGTTCATAGGGTTCTTGAGAGGTCAAGTGTTTGTGAGTACTGGGAGTACGCTGAGATTGGGTAATGGGATTTGTTAACCCTTTTCTTCTCTCTAGAGAGAGATAGAGTTTCTTTGTAGACGGTTGTCTGGTGTGAGTTATTTCATCTCAGTTAGAGGGAGATGCTGGGTTCTTGATCGATTCAGGTTATGGTTGTGTACTGAGACCAAAAACAATCTCTGTGGATTCGTTATCCGTGTTGTGACCCTTGGAGTTATGATTCGGGGAATTGTATCGCCGTGTTCGAGTGATTGTGGGTTTGCTTTTTCGTGGCTTCAACGTGTGGTTCATGGCTACGTGCCTTCTTGGATGTAGAACATCTGTGTGTATAACTTGGGATCCGATTGCTCCCGCGGTTCGGGACCGTAAAGAATCGCATGATGGGGTTAGTATTATCCACAGTGGAAGACTGTAAAAGAGTACGTATGAGTGTAGTAAACATGATAGGTCGTGGTAACCTAGTCAGTGTGGCTCGTTTTGTATAATGGTTGAACCCTTTGGGTTGTGTTCCCTTTGAGGTCAGGTTGGTGGACCAGGAATTCTTTTGCTTATTCTTGTTGACAAAGGAATTTGTGTTGAGATGTAGTGTTCTTTCTACAGTGATCAGTTTAGAATCGTTAACTACTGTGTACAGCTTGTTCTGGATTGTGTGGTTATGGTTGTACTTCTAGCTCATCGCAGAGCAAAAATTTTGTTGGAACAGTACGGCTATAATATGCATATGGTGGGTTTCTAATAGACTTTGGTGAGTTTGGATTCGGGTCCTGTTTGCAGCTTTGAACTGTTCAGAGTTCTTAGAGTCGAGAAGTGGTTATCGACTGTGGTAAGTGTTGTGCTTTGGTATAACCGTTTGTTTGGATGGTAGTCCCGAGAGCGTGGTAAGGTATGAATCAGGAAGGATATGATATTTGAGAAGCCTTGGTTGGAGTGGTCTGTTCAGACCGCCGCGGTTATTTGGTCAGGAATGGAAGGGCCGTGATAAACTCTGGATGTGAGAAAATTTCTAAGTGTAAGATGCTAGTCTTGGTTGGTGTCTTGGGTTCGAATATTTTGCTATTGTGGACT
>JAULJZ010039977.1:0-14585 GCA_032270985.1 Heliamphora pulchella
ACATAAATGTAGGTGCATTATTACAACAATTAACAACATTATTAAGTTGTAATTGCCAAAATATGTTAGCACCATTTAATGAATACCAATGAAAATTACAATATGCTAAGTGTGAGCGCGAAGGAATTAACGATTAAAGAAGCAAAGAAAACAATTAAATTATATGAAATAAACAAGATTAACTATATAAATGAAAAAACATGTGGATTGAAATTGAATCTTAACCCGGTCACCCCAAGAGAGAAGAATTGGGTTAGAAGGACCGGGGATCCAAACCTGAATTGTGGAATTCTCAAGTCGGGAATGTGCTCCAATGGGCCAATTCTCGGGTAAAGATCCAAGCAAGACTTCGACATCGGTCGGAGGTTCGGCAGGGTTTCGGCGTCGGGGCTCGGGATCACTCGGTATATCGGCAGAGTCTCTCTCACTCAAAATCTGTACTGAAAACGTACGCTGGGGTACGGTATTTATAGAATTCTTCAACCAATGAAATGTTGCCACGTTTTGGGACACGTCAGGCCATTTGAAGTTGGCGGTCGCGACAATGCGAGTTGGCGGTCGTCATGTTTTTGGAAGGTTCCACAAAGTTCTACGGCGGTCGCCATACTGGAAGTTGGCGTTCGCCATGATGAAAGGTGGCAGTCGCCATTTTTGGCTAGGGTTTCTACAAAGTTCTATGGCAGTCGCCACAATGCAAGTTGGCGGTCGCCTTACTTGGGCAGCAAGTTTTGATGGTCCGTCAAAATTTTATTGGTTTGAAGGTTCTGGGTCCAAATACCGAGCTTGAATCACTTTCCGAGGATCGTATTGAGGCACTATTCCATCTATTTTCATCATTAGATTCGCCTAAGATTGGGCGGGGTCAAAATGGGGTGTCCACACCGAGCATTTAAGAAAGCCCTATCAATAATGTAACCATTTTTCATCATTAATAAAGACTCAGTTTTGGCAGCACGTCACATACTCGTCCTCAAAAACTACAAACGGTAAAGATGGTCCGGGTTACCAAGAGCCCGACCAAGGCCATAGCAGAGGTCCGAGCTACTGGACAGCTCGATCGGCCCCAAGATGGTCTGGGATGCCAAGAGCTCGACCAAGGCCTTAGCAGAGGTCCAAGCTACAGGACGGCTTAGTCGGCCTTAAGATGGTCCGGGCTGTCAAGAGCCCGACCAAAGCCATAGCATATTCTCGAGCTGCTGCACAATTCGATCGGCCCCAAGATGGTCTGGGCTGCCAAGAGCCCGACCAAGGCCTGAGCAGGTTCTCGAGCTGCTGGACGGCTCGATTGACCCTAAGATGGTTCGGGCTGCCAAGAGCCTGACTAATGCCTGAGCAGAGGTTCAAGCTGCTTGATGGCTCGATTGGCCCCAAGATGGTTTAGGCTGCCAAGGGCCTGACCAAGGCCTTAACAGATTCTCAAGCTGCAGGATGGCTCGGTCAGACCCAAGATGGTTAAGGCTGCCAAGAGCCCTACCAAGGCCTTAGTAGATTCTTGAGCTGCTGGACGGCTCGATCGGCCCTAAGGTGGTCTGGGCTGCCAAGAGCCTGACCAATGCCTTAGCAGAGGTCCGAGCTGCTAGTTGGCTCGATCGGCCCCAAAATGGTCTGGGCTGCCAAGAGCCTGAACAAGGGCTTAGGGAATTCTCGAGCTGTTGGACGACTCGATCGGCCCTAAGATGGTCTGAGCTACCAAGAGCCCGAACAAGGCCTTAGCAGATTCTCGAGCTGTTGGAAGGCTCGGTCTGCCCAAAGATGGCCAGCCAAAGGCTGAGCGGAGTCTCAAGCCACTAGACAGCTCGGCCCCAATTGAAGTATGTCTAAATCTTAGCTTGACTCTCCAATTATTTGGTCGGCCATACGAGGATATGGGGGACAAGCAAGGCATAAGTTATGCAAAAATAATTAGAAGAGACAAGTCGAGCAGAATAATAATAGAATAATTTGAGCAGAATAAGCGAAAGTAGGGCAAAACAAGATACGAGAGCAAGTAGGGAAAAACAAGATATGCAGATCAAATCAAAAGCTACCATCAAGTCAAGCAAGTATGGCCAAGAGACGGCCTCAAAATTTAAGTAAAGTATATTCCCTATTCAGCTAAAACACGGCCCCACTAACCCAAAGTTAAAAGCAAATGTATGTTTATTTGCCAAAACATGGCCCGAAGTAAAGATGTTTTAAAGAGCTAAAAGAAGAAGAATTAAAGTGGGGGACATGCTGCATCATCATCCTCAGAAAGGAACGGGGAGAAATCCAAGTCTTTAAAGGCAGCAATTGCTCGGACCTTCATCCTGTTAAAGCCACTCAAATAGTACTCGACCAGTTCAGCGTTGTACTCCTCGGACGCCTTGAACTTTTCAATGGCGGCTCCCTCGACTGCGTCAAGCTCTTTAGTCAGCTCCAATACTTGTGCTCGGCTGGCCTCCTCGCTTATCTTGGCAGCAGTGACTTCGGCCTCCAAGGAAGAGACTCTCTGCTTGGCCTCAGTCAGCTCGCCCTCTGCCTACTCCGCCTTATGATTCACATCAGTCAGCTCCGCTTTAGCTTTCTCCAGCTCTACTCCCTTCTCAGCCAATTAGGTTTTCAAGCACTCCACCTCCCTTGACATGCTTATCCACTCCTCCTTCAGTGTAATGGCGAGGGCTATGCCGTCGCGAATATTCATCTCACACTAGTGGCAGCGATTAGTGTTGGCCTAACAAGGCTTCAATAACCAATTTTGATGACAGAAAACCTATGTATTTAATTGTGCATATTGAGATTGTTTACAGGACATATATGCTTAGCACAATCTAAGATACAAAGTGGAAGCTATGATGCAAAATTTCAAATCAAGTTCTTTGGTGACAAGTTTTTGATACAAATGCAAGGCTTGAAGAAGGCTTGAAGAACAAAATGTAAATTTTATTTTTAGGATCCTTGTATATTCACTTTATCTCTTAGAATATTTCTTTGAAGCTCATAGAAGTCCTAAAAGTCATAAAAATATTTTTCCAACTCAAAAAGTGACCAAAATATCTTGGAAAAATAAGAATCTGGTTTTTTAATGATCCAGTCGACTGACTGAGCTGCCAAAAATGGAATTTCAGATCTAAAGAAGTTCAGTGAACCCCAAGGGTCAGTCGACTGAAGTCAAATTCAGTCGACCAAAGTCAAATTCAGTCGACCGAACTAGTTTCATCAGTCGATCGAACAGGCTTAAATTTGAATTTCTGCTGAAAATGGCTAGTTTGAACTTACCCTATTTAGCCCAACGGTTAGTCAGATTTTGAGGCTTATAAATAGAGCCCTTGTGCTCTTGTTTTATTCACTAAAAGCCTCTCAAACATTCTATCATATACAATCTCTTTGTGCTTCAATTCTTGAGCTTTTCATTCATATTTTTGTGAGAAAATCATTAGAGTTCTTGTTGAGCTTCATTGTTATATTTCTTGAGAAGTGAGTTTACAGCTTTCATTGTTTGTACTCATTTGCTCATCCAAGGAGCATTCTTTGTACACTCTTACATCATTCTTGTTGTTATATTGTATTTGAGAAAGGTGTTTCTCAAAATAGGCTAATCCGCCTACAAGGATTGGGTTGCTTGAGAATGGTACATTCTCAAGAAGAGGCTACTCCGCCTAGACTAAGAAGAGAGGCTCCTCTGCATATTGAAGGAGAGATAGTAAGAAATTCTCATAGCGGTTCGCTTGAGGCAAGAACGTAGGCCGTTGCGCCGAACCTTATAAAAATCTTGATGTTTTTTTTTCTTACTTGCTCATTTCTTTTATTTACTTTATTGCTCGTTGTTATATCACATATACTTGCACTTGAATCATTTATTTTTATTTTTCGCATCCTTTAAGGCTAGAGAGTTTTTGAATATTTTAATTTATTTTTGCAAGAAACGTTGCGAAATAAAATATTCTTATATTTTAATCAAGAAGCCACATTTAAAAAGGGTATACTTGCAAATTAAAGTTGAAAGCCACACTTATATTTTACATTGTTAAAACAAGAAGAGTGTTAAAATTGATTAACAAGAAGTGAACAAAAATTTTCACTTAAAACTTCTAAAAGGCTTTTATTTGCAAAGTTCAATTAAGATATACTTATCTGTTAACAAGAAGTCTTAAATATTGTAAGTCTACACTTGTACTTAAATCTTTCAACAAAAGGTTATTGTTTATAAGTACAAATTTACTTGTGATTTAAATAAAGTAATTTTCTTGTGAAATAAGAATCATACACTTGAATTTGAATATTTGATCTAAGAATTTTTTTTAAATATTCAATTCACCCCCTCCCCCTCTTGGGATTACACGCTTACTATCAATTAGAGAGATGGATTGACTGCATACAGACCTATAAAACAAAACACATATAAGCATATGAAGAGACTAGAGTGTAAAAGACAACGAGATAAAGGGAGGAAAAAGTGCATAGAACTCACTCAGGTAAGGTCAAGGAGTTTTCGAGCTATCCTGCTAGTGGCAACGGTGTTCAGCATCTCCAAGTCTTCGCTAAAAAACCCTTGCATCTTCGAGCGAGCGACGTCAAAATCGTTCATAATATCACCAAGAGCCTGGCTAGAGGATGAATGAGGCGGAGTCTGAGCTGAGGAAGTAGAGAGGAGATGGGATGCTCGTTATCTCTGGTTCAACAATTAGAAGGTCATGTGAGGAGGGAGGCTCCAGATCCACCACTTCCTTCTCCACCACTGCTTTCTCTGAGGCTGCAGACAAGTCACGAAGAGTCAGAGTGGGCAAAGTCCTTCCCCTCAGTAAAAATCGAGGCTTCTTATGAGTAGTCGGCTCGGCATCCTCAACAGCCCGAGCATAGACCTTGGCTACTAAGGCTTTATCAATTTTTTTCGACATCCCTAACAAAAATTAAAAGCATGATAAGACAGTAAAATAGGAAAGATACCTATGAATGAAAATAAAAGGACAATTGGCCTCACAGGGGACAGGAGGGCCTAGCAAGAAGGCGCTGAGTTTTTCGTTGGTAACCAGCTGGCTGTAAGAGCGATCCTAAAATTGCTTGGCCACATCTACTCGGGCCTTCGCCTCAGCATCGAGATCGGGCTCGACAGTAATGCTGCCCGGCTAAGAATCCCCCTAAACCCTCTGAATTCTATGGGCTTGAGGGCCTAGCTCCTCCCAGTCTTATATCTCCCATCCTTCCCCATAAATAAAAAAGAATTGACCTTTTCAATGCTTATTTGAAGACGAGCACCCTAGGATGAGCGCCCTACCCTCAGACCTAGACTGAAAGTAGTACCACCTTGGTTATTTTTCCTTCGGTTGGTAACAATGAAGAAACTCTTCGACGGACAGATGACTCTCCCCCCCACCCCCCACTGATTTCCTCCCATAATACTATGCACCCATAGAAATTGCACCAGGCATTTGGTAAAAGCTAACCAGGGGACAAACCGAGAAAGGCCAGAAGTTCTCGGATGACTTAGGGAAAAGGGAGCCAAAGACTCATAGAAAAGGAATGCTCGTATAAACATACCTCTCCTGCGGCAAAAGAGCAGGCCCTTTCACCCGAAGTGGGTTTCCTAAGGCGTACAGTCGAGGGAATGTGGCACCAGATGAATGGTGGCAAGGTTAGAACTCTCGCCCCTGCCCTCTAAAGAGGAAGAGGCAGAGTGAGTCCTCTCAGAATTAGAGGCTGACTCGACTTCCTGGGGAAAGTCCTCGGTACCCATCTTGATAATGAGAAGAAGATATTTGACAAAATTAAAAGTTTTGATGAATAACTCCTCGAAATGAGGAGCATTTGTAGCCAAAAAAGATGTTGAGGGAATGTGCTTATGAAAACGCAAGATGTATAGAGTACGATGCAAGAAATACAGGGGAGAAGGGGTTGAGAACGCAGGAACGGAAGGAGTTAGAGTTATAGAAGTAATGAAATAAAGGAGTAAGAAGAGACTTACTGAAAAGGCCGAGAACACTCGAGCAGTCTCTGGAATCCCCGAGGAAGAGAAAAGTGTAAGTATTGTCTAAAATAAAAATAAGTTTGAAAAGAAGGCAGTTATATAGCGCATGAACAGACACTCAGGATGTAAATACAATTAAAAGATTCAATGACTTTGGATACAATCGTGGAGGACCATTGAACGTGTAAGATAACATCGTTAGGATGGTGACAGGTGTCAAAGCATTCTCCCCCTCTTTCCCAATGCAAAAGCCTAATGGACGGACATTAAATGTGTTGATGCCTCATATTCGGTGGCGCCGCCAAAATGAATATGGACTACCGCTAAACTCACGACGGTCAACCTGGAGCTGCATTCCTCGAGAATGAGGGGACATCTGATGTGGTCGGCTGTAACCGACCAATTGATGACCGTGCTCGAGAAAGTGTGACCGAACTGTTAAAGCCAGATGGCTGGGTGAACGACTGAGTGGGTAGGCGCTGAACCTATTTGCAACTGCCTCCGTTAACTTAGGATGCGCGCCCGCCTTATCAGGATCGGGCTAATTTCCCAGGATCATAGCAGCGCAAGCTATGGGATTTGATTCAATCCCATAAAGGACTCTCTCCCATATATTTACCCTAGCTCCCTCCTACGAAGGTATATTTTTTTTCGCAAATTACCACTTTTGGATTAATATCTTAAGCAAAGAACTGACTTAAGCATCAGAGGGTATTCGGCTGGTACCCCACCGGTAAGAGTCCTGACTTTGCCTTTACAGGGAAGGGGAAGAGCGCACCAGAAGTAAACGAAGCCCAACACCCACGTTTCCACCATTGAGGTATCATTAGTTTCAAACATTGTCAATGTTGTGGGAGCCTCATACAAGCGTCAAGATATTCTTCAGGAGAAGCAAATTGCTAATGTTATCGAAGCTCTAAGTAAAGGACTCGATCAAGAGACTACTCTCATTCATGCTAATTATACACATTGGGGATCACATTATGGGACTTTGCTTAGTCTGATTAACATGTTCTCAGTTGTGATTGAAGTGCTTGATGTCATAGTGGAGGATGGATTTAATTCAGAACAAAGAGCAGAAGTATTTCGTCTATTGAAATCAATGCAATCTTTTGAATTTGTGTTCAATCTACATTTGATGAGAGCCCTTTTAAGAATTATAAATGATTTGTCTCAAGCTTTAGAAAGAAAAGATCAAGATATTATCAATGCCACGAAATTGGTTCAAGTTTCTAAACAATGACTCCAAATGTTGATGGATAGTGGCTGGAGTTCTTTGGTGGATGAAGTTTCCTCATTTTGTCGAAAACATCAAATTGATGTTCCCAGTATGGAAGGAACATATGTTATTCGAGGAAGATCGAGGCGTAGAGCTCATGACAAGACAAACTCTCATCACTATCGTATCGAGTTATTCTATACTGTCGTTGATATACAAATCTAAGAGCTCAATAATTATTTTAATGAGGTGAATACCGAATTACTGCTTCGTGTTGCATGTCTAAATCCACTTGATTTGTTTGTAGCTTTTGACAAAAAAAATTGATTTGGTTTGCCAAATTCTACCTAAACAATTTTTTTGAGGTGGAGATATTAGCAATTTCTGATCAACTTGAGAATTTCATTTGGGATGTACACTCTAGTATTGAGTTTTCTAATTTAAAAGGAATGGGGAATCTTGTACAGAAGATGTGAAGACCAAAAAAGATAAATGACACCCCTTGGTTTACAAACTTCTAACGTTGGTCTTGATTTTACTAGTTACGATAGCTACAGTAGAGAGGGCATTTTCTGTTATGTTGATTGTGAAGAGTCGGCTTCACAATCGAATGGGTAATCAATTGATATATAATAGTTTACTTGTATATATTGAGAAAGAAATGTTTCATAGCATTATAAATGAAACTATTATATATCGTTTTCAGAATATAAAAAGTCGTCGTGGTGAACTATAATCAAATTACATATTATCAATATATTTAAATATTTTAAGTAACACTTTAATTTACTGCATACAATTTTAAATATTTGACCCCTCTGGACATAGTTCCTTGCTCCGCCCTTGCCTATATGCCTATTCCCAAATCATCACGACATACGTATAATCGGTTTACCGTATCGTCACGACACACGTAAACCGGTCTTAGAAAAGGCACAACTCAAGGCATAGTACGAATCATAGCGTACATGGACCTACCCTCACACCGATCAAATCATTTTAACCCCAACCCATGTCAAAACCCAATTTTTCGAAAAGTAGGATATTTGTTTGAAATTCAATGTTTTGTTTCCATACATAAACATGGAAAAACTAGCATGCTTACAATAAGAGATAACCAATATTCTTTAATATACTCAACACATTATAATATCTCAAGAAAATCTCATGCATTACAAGTAAAAGGTAAAACACAAGTAGAATACTCATCAATCATCACTTATCTAATTAAACTAAAAATCCAGATTCATATGGTCACACCTTAAAATAATTTTAAAATATCAAATTATAGTAATTTGTCACAAAATTTGACGGGGCAGTAGATGTATATATTAGAAAACTTTTTCATAAAGATAGCTAAGTTGTAGGAAGTTTCTAAATAGGGAATAAAAATCGTTGAACATAAACTGTCCAAAAATGACACTGTTTAGAAAAAATGACTTTTATGAAAAATTGTCTAGCCAAATCATTTCAAATAAATTTTAAATGAGAGATAACTAAGAAATCTATCTCTGGATATAAAGATCAACCTGAGATGAGTTTTTTAGAATATTTTGCAAATCAGCAAAGTGGACTATTTTTTATCAACTTTGGCATAATACTGTAAAAGTTGTGTTTGGGAGACTAAAATATATTTATAAGTTCTACCAAAAATCACGCATGCTAAAAACATCCTAATAAAGTTCCAATAAAAATAATTTTGAAAAAGACACTATTTGGTTAGGCTTAAAAGTAAAATTTTCTTGGTTTTTCTTCGATAACTTGTTTCCTTTTTTTCTTAAATTAAACTACACGTCCATGCACTCAAACATCACTTAAAAACAAATTGTTCTAGAGGTTCAAACTTACATATAACATGTTTATTCAAATCATGGAAGAATAACGAAAAACAACAAAACTCAACACAACCGATTTCTAATAGTTCCCCATTTCAGTGCTTCATTAATCATCCATGGTTCTAAATTTTGTTTTTGGTTTTTATCTTTTTTAATATTATTAGAAATTGTTTGAGAGATGCTCCCAGAGAAGGAAAAAATAGTAGTAGGAGGTTCCAACCTTAGAGAGTCTTGATAAAAATGAAAAAACTTAGTTTTAGCGTAAAAATCTTCACTTTCTTCTTTTTTCTCCCTTTTTCTTCTTCTCCTTTTCTCTCTATAATTCTCTCAAAAGTGCCAAATCAAGTTGGAGGAGAAGAGAAGAGGTGGGTTTTTATATAGGTAGGGGAAGGTACATACATAGTGCTATGGGAGACATGAAGGAGAACATTATTTGAACCTTCATCTTAGGTACATGCATAATTATATAGGTACGTGCATAGGTCTTCTACTTCGGTATGTGCATAGTACCATAGGCATATGCATATATCTTAAACTCAATTCAACATGACTTGAATGAGTTTAGACGATTTTGTAATGAAATATGTATCCTTAGGAATGAAAAATGTATCTTTAGGAAGAGAAGAAGTAACTTTGAGAGAGTTAGAAAGAGGAGATGTAACTTGAGTGAGGTAGATAGATGTATTTTGAGAAACTTGAGAATGAGAGATCTAACTGGAGGGAGTTAGCAAGGGGATGTAACATGAGGGGATTAGGAATGTAAATTAGGAAGACTTGGAAATGGGAGCTATGTCTTGTAAGAAATAATTATGATGATGGGGGATGTTACTTGAGCTAAATGATATGGTTCCATGTTTGGATGTTTATCTATGACAATTCCCATCAAGGTGGTGGGATCCGTCTTTCTTTTTTTTTTCTTTTATTTATTTATTATTTTATTGTTATTTTGTTTATATATATATAAATATTATCTTTATTTTATGTATACATATACATATATATGTTTTATATTTATTTACTTATAAATATTTAATTAAAAACTTATATTTGGGTCAAAAATAAGATTTGGGCTTAGTCTTGACCTATCTTAGTTTTTTTAAATAAAACATTTGGGTTTGAACAAATTGGTCTTAAATGAAATGCAATTGGGTTTTTATTTAATTTTGGGCCTTTTTTGAACTTGGGCCTTATTTAGTCTTGGGTCTAATGGAATTTGGGTTTGATTTGATTTGAGCCTTTCAATTTGGGTCTTTCTTTAATTGAGGCTTTCTTATATTTTCTAACACTTAGAAGTTATTAGATTTTAGCCCAACTAGTTAGGTCTATAAGAAAATCTATCAGTTAAGTTTACAAGAAAATCTATTTCATATATACTTCCTTACGATGCATGATTTATGAGTTAAATATAATACTGTTACAACTTTTAGGGTTTTAATGGTTAGCAAAAATACGGGCTATTACAATTTCTGGCAAATAAAAATGTGTAATGCACATTAAGTAGGTCTTTCTTATCTCTTACTTATCCAACAAAGTTAAACCATATTGTTCTATGCAAAGTGTTTTTCGTTACATAATTGAATAAGAACACTACGTAAAAAGTACCACATAATGCTCCGGAATTACGGAATAATTACTCCTCATTGTAAGGCTACTCCTTTCCATCTTGCAAAGGATTATAATGGGTACACACAATTCCACTTGTAATAAGCTCAGAAATCTTAAGGAAAGGAACGTAATTTTTTGAACCATATTTGCTAATATATTAACTATAAACCTCGATTAGTGTAATCTATTTTTAAAAAGGGTAAATTGCAAAAAGGCCCTTCAACTATTGATTTAATGTCTTCTTATACTAAATATCTAAAATTTTAAATGTATTTGTAGGCATATAAATTTTAGCCTATTACAAATTAATACCTGTCACAAAGATTTAAAAAATAATAACACAATTATTGGCAATTCAATTATTATCAAGTGTTAAAATAGTTCTAAATAAAATGGCCCGAATGGTCCAATCATATGACACCATGTGTAAAATAATGTGGTCCTCCATATGACAAGCCGATGACTAATTAAATTAAGCCACTCTTCATGATTCTGTCCCTCACACTCCTATAAATAGGCATGCTTTCTACCAAATAGAGAATAAGTTGACATCTGATACTTGGAGGTTTCAAGCGATCGAGAGAGCTCTACAGGTAAAGCTTCAAAGCGTTGAAGATCTTTCTCAACCATGTTTCATCATCCACTTTTCCAAACTCGGAGGATATTCTACCATTTGATCCGGGAATACGCTGTTAATCCCTCAAGTCAACATTTGAAGAGAAGAATCAGAGGATCTTATTTATTTGATTTAGAAATTCAACTAAAGATTGTAATCCATTTTCAAATTCAATAAAATTCAATTTGTTCCTATAATTTTCTGTTGTGATTTTCAGACTCGAAATTTGTTATTTACAAATTTTTGGCACTATTGGGGGACAATCTCTACCTCTCACCTCTTCTATTGTTGAATACAAAATCCATAATGGCTCTAAAGAATGATTGTTTAAAGGCTCTCCAAATCAAAGAAGTAGATTCTAAGTTTTCAACTGTCGCAAAGACCGGTTCAGGCTCTAACACTCAGAACACTGGTCCAATGACTCAAAACAAAGCAATCTATGGTTCAAATGTATCTGCAAGCCTCGCTGCTGCCAAATTCAATTCGCATTTTTGGTTTCAACAAAGAAGATGTTGTTCTGCAGAAAAATAAGGAAGTGGATGCAATCATTAGAAAGATCCTTTCACACCATTCTCTGCCTCAAGAATTAGCCTTAGCTACCAAAGATCATCTGGAGAAAGAAGAAGAAATAGAGACCATTCATTCTGACTCTTCATCTTCTCTCCCCACTCCGCAATCAATGTTCAAGTCAGTTGATGTTGTTACCACACTGGTGATGATGATAAATGCTCTTACCTTGAAAGAGTAAGTAGCTCTCTTAACAAAAATCGTTGAAGCACTCTGCAAAACCATGCAAGATCACAGTGTTCAAATCACATCTATGATGAACAAAATTGTAAGCATGAGAGATTCAAGTCAAGTTACTCCTAATCCTCTGAAATCTCAAGAAGCAGCTTAAACTTCTAACAAGTAGCAAGAATGATAAAAGAGTTTGTAGATTTTAGCTGACGACCTCATCCCTGTTGACCAGTTGAATGAGTTTATTTTAGGCTCCATCAAGGAAAAGTTCGATGAAGCACCAAATCTTCTCTTACTTATGCTAAGCCTTACACTCGACGAATTGGTCAAATGAAAATGCCTTTCAGATATAAGCCACCAAAGTTTCAACAATTTGATGGCAAAGGTAATCCAAAACAACACATTGCTCATTTTCTGAAAACATACAACAACGCTGGTACTAATGGAGATCTTTTAGTTAAATAATTTGTTTGAACACTCAAGAGAAATGCTTTCAATTGGTGTTGTGACCACGAATCTGGTACAATTGACAGTTGGGAACACATGTAACAAGAATTTGTCAACCACTTCTACAGTACCTGTCGTATTGTCAACATGATTGAGATTACCAATTCTCACTAATGGAAAGATGAACCTGCGATTGACTTCATCAAGTCGTGGAGAAGTTATAGGAGGTAAAACTATCAAGATCACCGTTTTTGTAAACGATTTTTGGTAAAAAATTAACTGGATTGGCAAACACCGAAACGGGCTCCAGATAAAACTTTTGACGTCGAACGATCAAAATAAAACCCGTGCAACCAAAGTTAATTTAGAAGAATACCTTTTTACCGATCAAATCTTCAACTACATTTTTGATTCCGAGTTAAAGCTCCCGTCAGAGCTTTTGCTGTATTTCTTTATCCGATTCCCAAACATAGTGTGGGCTATAATCCTTCAAGAACTCGTACCAACAGAACCTGGTTAGCTTTAGTCTTGAAGACAAGTTATGAAACTGGTTCAGCCTATGTGAGGACACGGTACCTGTTTAGTTTCATATTTTGTGTAAAAGAAGAAATCGAATTAAATGTGGGCATGGGTACTATAAAATTTTTGATTGATAATGGTCGAATTAATAATATGTAAAAGTAAAATTGAGATACATGGTGATGAACAATATTGATATGGTTATGTTAATGAATAATTCGGAATAATATAATGTGAGCAAAATTGGAAGTTAGAGATGAGATTTAAGGAATTTCGTGGAATTCTGCTTCAGGGGTCACCGTTCGAGCGGTGGGGGTCCGCTCGAGCGAACTATCGAAAAATGCTTGGAGAATTCTAGAACATTGGAGAAGAGTTGGAAGTATATATATATATAGCTCTCCCCCTCCAGCCACGTGAGCGTCACATTTCTCTTCTCCTTCTCTTCTTCTCTTCTTCATCCTCTTTTAGAGAGAGAGAGATAGAGAGAGAGTGAGAGAAAACCCATCTCTCTCATGAAACCCTAATCCCCCACCATGAAAATTGAAGTTTGAGGCTTGATGGGGAGAGATCAAGGATGAAAATCAAGTTTTGGAGCAAGGAGGTAAAAGATAGAGCATCAAGGAGGCAAGCACACTCAAGATCCAAACCCTACGAGAGAGAAATTAGAGAAATTTCAAGCTTTTGAGCAAATCCGAGGTAGGATCTAGATTTTCTCATGTGTCTGTTAAGATTTGGGTTGATATTTTGTTTATATACATAAAAATAGAGTTGATTTTATGTTTGATGGATAGATTGATAGATTTGTGGGTGTATTGGATTGGGTTTGATGGAAATTGGGGTTTTTAAAAAAGGTTTAACCATGATTTTGAGAAATCATTGCATAAAAAGGGATTATGAAGTTTGAATCTAGTGTTTTTATGGTGAAAATTGGGATTTGAGACTTGATTGATGAAGGGCTAAGGGTTTTGAAGTTAGAAACTCAAAATAGGGGCAAATTTGGGATTTTCTTGGGTGACAGAGCGCTCGAGCAGAGCCCTGTCCGCTCGAGCGCTCAACTGGCAGAGAGTTGGGCGCTCGAGCGCCCGACATCCGCTCGAGCAAACTCACTACGCAGGGCCAACTTCTTTTTATCATATCTCCCTCATTCGGACTCCAAATAGGGTCGTGGTTGTACTCAAATCGAAGCTCCAGAAGTCCTCTTTCAAACAAGACTACTCTCACAAGAAACTACGATTTGTAGAAAAGGTTATGATTAAAATAGTGAGGGTATGTCAAATTTTTTTAATCATTTTTCACCCGATTTTGGCCAAATATTTTGAAAAAGTTTATTTTCATCAATGTTGAACCTTTTCATCGAATTTCCTATCCCTTGGGCTATAAATATACCTACTCTGCTACATTTGGGTTGGGAAGTAAGTATCGTATCTGTGAGACTCAGAACCTTGTTGTCTTGAATTGTTTATGTATGAGACATGTTTATTCAGTATATGAATAGCCTCGATGCATGGTTTATATTTTGGAGTTGTAGAACAACACGTAGATGTGTTGTACACTTTCTCAGACCTTGTTTAAGCTTGTTAGGTTGGCCTTAGAACACAAAATCGAAACTCAAAACAGTATGTTGGACCAAGCAGGTTCGGTCGACTGAACTGGTGAGTTCAGTCGACTGAAGTGGAAACCAGT